>KB671516.1:13222-115967 GCA_000349105.1 Anopheles epiroticus | reverse complement strand
TTTGAGCACAGCTTATTATCTTATTATTATTATCAGCTTATTATCAGCTTAATTAAATAACTAGCAAAGGACTAATTATCTACCCTGAGAGATACCAGACCACCCAAAAAATATTGAAGATAGTATTCCTTTCAAACGCAGGCGGCAGAAGACCTCGGGTTGCAGATTAACGAGGCAAAGACCAAACTGATGGTGGCACCACCAGCGGCCCTACTAACAAATACCGACTTACGTAGGGGTGACGTACGGTTAGGTGAACGCACTTTCAAAGTCGTCCCAAATTTCACCTATCTCGGGTCAAAAGTCAGCACCGACAACAGCATAGAAGTCGAGCTGCGCGCACGGATGCTGGCGGCCAGTCGGTCGATTTTATAGCCTGAGGAAGCATTTCACCTCACAAAATCTGTCGCGACTGACGAAGCTGGGACTATATCGAACTTATATAGTTCCAGTACTCACGTATGCCTCAGAGACATGGACTCTGACCAAATCTGACGAAACCCACTTAGCCGCGTTTGAGAGGAAGAGGCTCAGGAGGATTGTTGGCCGTGAGGAGGGACGTGAGGAGGGACAATGGAGGAGCCGACACAACGACGAGCTGTACGAGCTGTACAACCACCTTACTGTTGTGCAGCGGATTAAGCTCGCCCGGCTCCGGTGGGCTGGCCATTTTATACGCATGGACCCGGACGACCCAACCCGTAAAGTCCTTATAGGCCATCCACATGGACAGCGTGGAAGGCTCAGGTGCTCAGGTGGGACGATGGCGTTGAGTCGTCCGCCACCAAGGCCGGGATAATGGATTGGCAGACGACGGTGTGAGACCGTGAGCGGTTTCGGAGTTTGTTGCAGCAGGCCAAGACCGCGAAGCGGTTGTAGCGCCCGATAACCGTAACTAACTATTCCTTTCAAACTCACCGAATAACGCTGTTTTGAGATAAAGGAATCCAACGATTTTAGAAAGGGATTACCAAAACCCAACTTCTCAAATTTGGCCAATAAAAGGTTATGAGGCAAGTTATCGAATGCGGCTTTTAAAATCTGTATAGATTGTATCTGCTTGTCGTGTACAGTATAAATTGTATCTGCTTGTCGTCTATGTTGGACACAGGACATTTTTTTTAAATATGGTAAGAAATACCATCCAGTTGAAATGATGATTTTAATTTCTTTTGTACAAGAAGGACCACTGTTGCGTTAATTTCCACGTTATTACAGTTTAACACACAGCTCGAAGTGTAAGATAATCCTTCCGAAATTGACAGACTGAATCTTGGTCCGATGTAATTCTTAATTGAAGGCAATGTAAGACTAGTAGCATGCTTTGCTATAAATTCGGTAAGCGGTTGAGGCTTATATGTATAAACAATCGATGATTTTTATCGACTTTAAATGCATTTAGTGTTCTTTTTGACCAAGCCAGTAATTTCACATCTAGTATAGGTTCAACCTCAATTGTTTGGGATCGATTTTCCACAGCTTTACAGATGAACTTACTCATGCAAAAAGTTTAAAAGACTTCAAAATCAGCTTGATCAACTGATGAAATCGCTAAATAGATTTTGAACCCAAAAATCTTTGCGACGTTCATCTTACACTATTAGCCTTGAAAGTTCTTTCAGTTTAAACTTCTGTTCGACCTGTTTAGTCCGCACATGTTACAATAATGATTCGTGGATACCCTTCAATACTATGCACAGTCGTCAGTCAGTCATTTATGCGTTCTCCAAAGAGTTGATCCATCCGATTTGAGTAAACGACCAACTTACTACCTGGTGCAGTCCTAACATTCCCGCCTCGAAGGAAGTGTGGTGTCGCAGTTCACCGATGACGTTCCTGTACAGCTAACACCTACAGTGAGCCCAAAAAGTATTCGTCTACCCGTATGTTTCACAGGAAAAATGTCAACTACGGGCGTTTTAGATACATTACAGCAACACTAATGATAAGTTTTGATAACAGAGAAGAGTGCTTTGATTGAATTCAATTCCCGCCCAATAATGCCAAAGCCTACTTCCTTTAATCTTTTATCAATCTAGCGTTCTGTGAACAAAACTGATCTCAAATTTTCAATTATTTTGCCCCTTTTGTCGAAATGGTACTGATGAAACTTTTGAATAGCAAAAACTGAACGGATGATAGCTTTATCTACCCAAATTGGCATACGAAATGGTTGAACTGGTAGATAGACCCCGTTCCACAGTCTAGACGGAGGTAAATTGGCATAATATCCGTAAAACTTCTCAATTACTTATACGCCTCAAAACGTTGATCCAAAACAAAATAAGTTTGAAAGATGATAGGTTAACCGGGCAAAATCTTTTACAAAAAAATATGTTTTCAGGTGCAATAATGATAACCCGCCAGTTGGACAAATGGCTGCAAAAATATGTTTTCAGGTGCAATAATGATAACCCGCCAGTTGGACAAATGGCTGCATAATGGTAACAATAAAAAAAAACGAAACACTAGCATAGGTAACCCGTTCAGGAGTACGCTATAAACTGTGCTAAGGACAGTAAAATGGACAAGATGAACCTGAAAACTGTTTCGAACAGTGCGTTATGTCAGTCAGATAGCAAGCAAAAAGTATCGAGAAAACTGAACACCGAAAAGCATACCAAACATTTTATCGTCAGTATGATGGTGGTATGGTGGTTTCATCACGGTTTGAGGCGTTAGTATGCGTTTGGGAAATTGCACATCATCGACAGGATCATGGTTCACAAGTCACATACTAAAATAATAAAAGACAATTTGATGGCCAGTGTGAACAAAGTAAGACTAGGAAGGTCGTAATGCTCACAACATTATAACAAACAGCCTTGAATATTGTGGAGTCCAATGGATACCATTTCATCACATTTTATCTTCAAATTTAAACATTTTATCATCATTAATTGATAAAATATTGAGTGCAAACATGCCAGATGAATATTTTTTGCGCGTGCATAACATGGATTTTTCTAGTTTTATCGTTTTTATCATTGTTATCCAACTATTTTTGCTGCTTGTTTTTAATCGGAAATTGTTGAATGGTTGATCTGTTATCCAAATCTTATGATTAGTAAAATAAAGTAAAATCTAAAACGTTTGTAATTGACATTTTTCTGTGAAACATGCGGGCTGGACGAATACTCATTGGGTTCACTGTACGTCGGGGTCAACCATATGGTAGCGATTCGCCGTACGATGCCGAACGCATTACCCTTTTTTGGACAGATCAACAGTAAATCTGGCAGAGAACGCACCAAACCGTGAGCTTTTAGAATGCAGACTTCAGGAACTTTGCGGCAGTAGCAAACGCTCTTAGACGTTAAACTGACAGACGATTGCGTAATCTCTGTTACGAATGCTCATGTAATGTACCATCCAAAAAATACGATGCAGCTATACTCGCCCCAACCATCCGGTTTGCACTCTCTCAGCAGCTCCAAAAACCGCAACCGTGTACCAACCAACAGGCGTTCGGCACGTTCGCCTCGTAAGCACGATCGAGCGCTTTTGCACAGGCTCCCAGCAGTGTGCGCTGGTACTGATCGCCGTGGTCGTTTTTTCCGCTCTTCTGTATCTCTTCAAACCGTCTCAAGAGACTCTCATATGGAAGGGGGAAGGAGGTTTAGTCCTCCCTCTTCGGCTTCCTCCCCTCCCGAAACCCCTCCGCCCTTTGGGGTGACGCATTCGTCGCTGCCCGCCTATCAGCAGCGCTAGCAGGTGCGGGCCCTGCTGATCCGACGGTGCGTAACGACTCCGACTAAAAAAAAAACCCGGCCAACGCGGTAACGCGCGCACCTTCCGCAGCAGGGTTCGCCATAGCATAGTGAGCGGTGGTACAGCACGGACGTCTTGCGCTTCGGCTGTTTCGGCGTGCGATCACAGCCGTGTGACACATAATTATGTGCGGAGTCGCGTGAAGGGATTAACCCCGAGAGTTCCGAGTGTCCGAGTTTCCGAGTTTGGATCTGCGTAATATTTACAACATTTTCACCGTTTGTTGCCTTTTCCGATTGTTGTTCCATCTTCCTGTTCCGTTTCGGTTCCAATACAACAGAAAACCCTAGCGCTCGCGCTCGTTGTACCTGTTTTTTTTGGGGCGACGACGACGACGGATCTTAGTTCCGGTAAAGGTCGAAGGTTTTCCCCGTAGCCGAAAGGTGCTGCAAGTGTAATTGGTGGGGGGAACTTTGTTGTTTTTTTTTATTCGCTGTTGTCGTCTCTCTCTCAATAGTTGTTGTTTTAGCAGCGCGCTGCCGTGTATGTAAACTTGTAAAGTGAATGGGAGATCGGGGCTTGCCGGTACTGTGCGCGCGTACGTAAAGAGTGGTGGCGTGTTGTACCCTTTTTTTTTTTGGAGGAGATGTAAACGAGAGGTGGCGTTCTAGCCTTCGGTGGATTAAGTGCGATTTTAATAAGTGGTTCTGAGTGGATTTTTTGTTGTGCGCCGCTGTTGTTTAAAATTTAACCAAGAACCATTTCCATATTATCGGTACGTGCGTGAGTGTGTGTGTGTGTGCGGTTTGTTTTGAGGTATAATTTTGTGACGACTGCGATCTGATACGTGCGTTTGCCCTTGCTGATCACGTTTCGAAGGAATTTGGGTCAAATGAGCCGTTTCCTCTCCCTTCTTTCTGTGCGCTCTTGTTGTCAGAACTAGCAGCAGCAAGCCGCCGCCGCCACCGCCGCCACAGCAACATGTGTTGGTGATTAATTACACCTACCACCTTGCGACGATCAGGTTATTTCAAGTTCATGGTGAGTTGGTTGCCTGGTTGGCGGGTATCCGGTCGGGTACGTTGCCGACGCGCGGCAGAGAAGTCGCCGAACCGTTTTGACCCATAACAAGCCAAACGCGGCGTCCCAGTTTTCTCTTCACACAGTCGTCGCGTCCATCAAATCTCAGCAATCAACCGCATACTCTGGGCCTTCCCGGACATTCTCCAAAAAATTGGAGCTAGCTCTTAGATGTAAATAACGTTTGGCTATTGAGTGAGACGGTGAGACCTGAATAACAGAGCACCTGGAGGGCCCTCAGACGTGGTTTTTCGTGTGTTACTTACAAGAATTATTAACATTTAGAGTTTTTTTCCATATTTGTACAAAGCGGTATAGATACCGCTGCAATGCTGCTGTCTTAAGGATCCTTCTAACACTCTTTGAGCTACGGAACATTTCCATTGAAAAAGCGTAATGCAAGCTCATATCACTCAAAATCTATCCTTTAGGTCATTATATATGATTACGAGAGCTAGTGCTTGGCCCTGAGAAAGGTAGTGTGAGCTTATGCTAATGCGCTTGCAGGCAAGTCTAATCTAATCATTAAATCTTATCAGTTCTCATTAAAGTTATGATTAAAGTCAATCAATCTTATTAAAGTTTGAGAGTTTGTCAATAATTTTGATAATCATACAATATCAAGTAAGACACTTGATCATTATCAATTAGAGAATATGAAGTACCGATCTCGATCACAACTTATTGAGGGAAATGTTATTCATGTAAGGATAAGGCATTCCCGGCAGCCTGTTGTGAAGGTTTGAGACGTTCCGTAAATCCGTAAATCTTACACAGCTCAAAACTTTGTTGCATGCTTACTCAATATCGAGCTACAGGACCGTCTCTCTTATCCAGGTTTCACTGTAGGTGCATTCGCTTCCTTCCTGCAGCACTTTACCCCGTCAATCAAAGTCATAAAACCGCTGTTGAACTTCCGAGACGTGCCAAGCCGAGACGGTGGTGGCGTAGTTAAACCGTGCGAAGCACCTTGAAACCCTTGGAGAGACGCGGCGCCCGACAGACGCCGCGGGCCCGATGCAGTGCCCGTGACATTGAAGCCATGTCTCTGCACGAATGGTACCGCCGGCGGGAGCGCGGGCTGCCATCGCGCATCGGCGACACCGACATGATCTACCGCACCATCTTCCGGTCCCTGCAGCCGAGGGCACTGACGAGCGAGCTGTCGCACCCGTACCGGTGCGGGCAGGACAGTGGGGCCATCTGCAATCTGGAGTTTTCACCCGACGGGTAAGTGCGAGAGTAATAGATAAAACTAATCCATTTAAAGTTCACAGAACACGTCGCAAGAATTGTGCGGAATATATCGCCCTACGCAAACACTGACGTCGATAGAAATGTCTCCAAGAGAAGTTCAAACAAAAAACTTCCCGTCGGCAAAAAAAAAAAAAAATAGTGGAGCCATAAGTCAGCTTATTGAACTCCACCGTTCCGGGGGATGTCCTCCAAACAAGCGTTACTTCTGGTTTCTGTTGGCGACACCGTCAATTTGCTTCTCTCGTTCGCCGCGTTTATGGACGGAAGGGCCTCGCCAAGAATGTTTCCTTACGGTTTGGCAAACATTCGGCCAGTTTGGCATCGATTTTCTTCGCACTCCACCCCACCTCCCGCCCCACACGGGGGGCATCACTTCCTACTGCAATTGATTGATCGACTTCAGTTAGAGTGCTCGGCCTGGTAGGCATTCGCTTCGCATATTATCGCTTTTAGACGTACTCCAAACTTTTTGGGGTGGAGGGTGTATAAGTTTATGGCCGTTCTTTTTGCGGGGGGCAAACACACAAACGCACGCAGAGGGGAAGCCGAGGTTAGTCGACCGTTGTTCCGTTCCGGTGGCAGATCCAACCATAATATCCGGCTTCCGCATTTTCTCACCCCCGTTCCCCACCCCCGCGAAACTGTCGCGTAACTGTGATACCGCGATCACCAACGCGGGCATTGGATCGGTGGATGATTGAGTGAAGGGGGAGGTGTGGTGTCCGTTGGCGAATTGTGTGCGAATTAGCAGCGGAGACAATAATCTCAGGTGGTCCGCGTATATCCGCAACGGGCGTTCAAGCAAATAAAAGGCAAAAACTAACATAATAAAACAAAAAACTGGCCAACTGGCAGAACTAACGCTATTAGGAATCGGGAAAGGGAAATACATAAGTGCCAAGGCGGGGGGGGGGGAGAAGGTTGGGAGGGGATTGTTGGATATTTGTTAATGTGTACCGCTCGTTCTTTTCGGGGAGCTTCGGTTGCTGGGTGTCGGTTTCTTCCTGCTCCGTTTAGTGCTGTAGGTGCTGTATGCTAGGTGCTGTAAAGCTGGTCGTTCATTGCTTTTAACTTCAACTAACTACTACCCATCCCCCTCACACGGGCCAATCTTGGTGTAATTATCCTTAGCGGAACAAATCGGAGGATGTCGCCTCAAATGACGTCGTTTCTTTTAATTTTGGTTAATGTTGCAGGAAGTGCGAGTGTGTGGTGCTACCTTAAAATGAATCATTCCAGAAGAAGCTGAAAAGCCGGTCCATAAAGCACCGCGACGAAGAAGCGAGATAATCTAGTTTATTGCGCACCAAACATTTCGAACCTGCCTTAATGTGCGGTGGTAGTGCTTGAGGTTTATTTTTTTCTACGTCTTCTGCAGACCATGCGCGCTCCAGCGCAGCACTGTCATCTGTTTGATGACTGGTTCTGGCGACCGTTGGACAGTGTTTCGCACGCGGAAAAAGCTGATTTGATAGTGTCTGGTGGCCCGTCTGGTTTGACCTTAGCGTTGCGGTGGGCAAATTTCCTGGGATTTACTGCCACTAAAGCCGGCACCGGTCGGCGTGTGCGGCCTTGCGGGGACGCTACAGCCAAACAAGTTTCAGCCAGGTATCGGGTAACCCACCTTGTCTGTTTGCTGTCACGGCAGCGAGATCTATGCTGGGGAGATGCCAGTTAGTGACACAAAAAAAAAAATACGTACATGCTGGTGTACATTCATATCTTCGATGGGGTGTCAATTGGAACACGAATTCGAGTCTTAAATCGGAGTCCTCTGATATAGGAATTTCTGGATATCTCAGAATTTAGGAATCTTTGGATCTAGTTTGGAACAACTGAATGATCTCGATTTTTCAAAACCTTTGAATCTCTAAGATCTCCAAGATCTCTAAGAACTTATGAATCTAATTGAGATGTGCCCAACACTAGTACATACCCCATATTTAGTCCAGTGTCGATGAAAAACCTAAAACCAAAAACAGAACGTTTACATTTGAAGCATGGTCGCACACATCGGGTAACAGTTAAATTGATCGATGCTAACCTTCTTCCCATCAACACCACCTCAGCGGTAATTGATCGGTAAGCGCACAATCTATCCCTCCCCTTCTCCCTACCCCCACAAACAACGCACACAGACCCAGAGGGTTTTCCAGGGTCCCGACAGACGTAGATTTAAATGATAAAGAAGCCGCCGGCAGTGCATCGTAGCCTCCCCTGCGGCCGTCCGTCTATCGGCAGTCTGCCCATCACGCGTGGCGAATCGGCCGTCGGCGCTTTTGTGCTGGTCGCCCTTTTTCAAGGCAGTGCTTCTTCATGCATTGCGCGTGCCCATGACCATAACCCACACGGACCGGCAGACCTCCAGACGGTGGCGCGGCTCGGCGGTACCGGTCCGTCCGATCACTTCCGAGTTGGATGCGATTAAATCCGTTCCTGTTTGGAGTTGATTTAATTTTGGGGTTAGCAAACATGGAATTATCCAGCAACAGCGGTAACATCGGTCAAACAAAGAAACGGGTCGCTGCTGTCGCTCTCGTCTTAAAGCGTTGGTTTTCCCCAAACATTTCTGATATCGCGTTCTTTGTCTTGCCAGGACACTGTTGGCTGCTGCGTGCGAATATAAATCAATCGTGCTGTTCGATCCACTGACGGAAAAGCAGGTCTGCGCCGTCAACAATGCCCACGAGGGCAGCGTTAACTGCATCAAGTAAGTTGGAGCAACAAGGGAAAAGAAACAAAACCAACCGACTGGGCCTTTCCAAAACACCCCACTTCCCCTCCGTGTCCTTCCCAGGTTCGTCGACAGTCGTACGTTTGCGTCCTGCTCGGATGATACCACCGTAGCGCTGTGGGACTCGCGCAACCTGTCCACCAAGCTGCGCACACTGAACGGCCACAGCGGCTGGGTGAAGAACCTGGAGTACGCGAAGGGTGCCGGCGTGCTGCTCTCGTCCGGACTGGACGGGCTGGTGTACGCCTGGGAGCTGAACAGCAGCACGGAGCAGGGCTGCATGTACCAGCGGCTGCTGTACATGCCGGGGCTGATGCGGTGCCGGCTGGCGCCGGACGAAACACGCCTGGTACTTTGCACGAGCAGCGGCTACCTGATGCTGGTACACGATCTCAACCTTGCCAGCTTTGCCGGTGATCTCGTCGACTTTCGCGTAAGTCGTTGCTGTTCGCCTTGCAACCGCCGTTCGTACAGCTATCCAGCTGTTTTTACGCTTCCAATATCTTCTCGCTTCGCTCCAGCCAAACATTCACCGACTGAATCTGATGCGGAAGCAACGGATGCCACCGGGTTCACGCAAGACTCCCGCGGTCTCCCACAGAAGAAAGAGAAATCGTATCGAGTTTGTGAGCGACTTTCCGCCCGGAGACGAGGCGGAAATGATTAGCGGGCTGACGGTAGGTGTGACGGGGCGTTTTAGCGTGGCGTCACGGAATGGAACGGGAGTGCCGCACTCCAAACCTACTTCTAGCTTCGGCTACTTTCTTAACTCGTTCTCCATACATTCTAGCTACATCCTCAAGGCTGGTGTGCTCTTAGTAGAAATATCTCATACGACGAACAAACGGAGGTAGGTTTTGCACATTTAATAATCGCTCGAAAAACTTAAGCAGTAGGAACTTCAGAACGGTTTATTACCCAGCATAACGTACGATTGCGCGGTACGGAATGTTATTGTTCCCTGCCGGTGCTGTAAGCTGGGCCAAACAGTCGTAAAGTGAATGGATCGGCAATCGTGCATGGAAATTTACCATCAATAATGCCGGACCATTCGGTGTGCGTGTGCAATTTCGCGGCGCGATGAGCTTTCTGTTTCTGAAGTCTAGCCGGGGTCCTAGCGTGACAACGCATAGCATCACATTCTACAAATTAAAATTGAATATTTGCCTTTCCGTTGCAGTGGTCGGTAGTACACGATATACAAAGTTGGAGTGAGGAGGAGGACGATTCTGGTATGGGTCAGGAGTGCGAGGATTCGGAGAAGCAGCAGGATACGCCCGAAGCGGAGCAGGAGCGGCGTCATTGTAACGTGCACCTCGATCCCAAGCGAGAACCCAGCGAATCTTTGTTAGTGGAAGCGAAATGTTGCACTGGAGCTACCGAACGGAATGTGATCAACAAGTACGTACGGCATCGTTTTTGATACAGCCGAAAACGGTTGTCTACTACACGTCTCACTATTCTTACAGTGCCTTTCCTTGTCATTCTGGAGCTTCCTGTCCTGCCGATGCACCACACTTAAGACTGTCGCCCGCCAAGGGGAACATCTTCGGGTTCGACCGGAGCACACACAGCAAGCGACCAGGGAAAAGCACGACCAGCGAACCCGCCTCCCGCCTGCTGTACTACATCCAGGAGTCGAACAAGGTGGAGGGCTACATGCGCGAGGCGTGCTTCTCGCCCGACGGGCGGGTTATCTGCTCGCCGCACGACGACTACGGTGTGCGGCTGCTGGCGTTCAACGAGCAGTGTAACGAGATGCGGTACGCGAGGCAGTGCCTGCCGGATGGCGCTGAACCTGCACTGTTGCGCGAGCTGAAGTATAGGCCGGGTTATCCGCACGTGGTCATCAGTAGCCAGTTTAGCCCGCGCTTTCCGCTGCTCGTTACCGGCTGCCTGCTGGGTAATGTGGTCTGGAATCTGCCAGTGTTAAGCTAAGCTGCACATGACTGATGCTCGGTTGTGAAGCGAACGGGAACGTACTGAACCAGAAGTATACGAGATGTAGCAGGGAATGGGAAGGGGGGGGGGAGCAACGGGTTGGGAGAAGTACAATAAATGATGAAAATAAGAAGTTAAAGAAAGGCAGTTGTTTGTTAGTGTCGGTAGTTCTGCGCTGATTAAATGGTCCGTAGCCTACTTGTTCACCTCGAACGTCGTTCGAGAGAGTCCCAGAGGAGCATGTTTATGGTCGTTGCGGACCTAAACTTGCGCACCTTCAGCATAAAAGAGCAATTTGAAATGCAGCCCATGTTTAGCTTGAGGCTTTTGGCATGGAAGTAATTATTAAAATTTAATTCTGGTAGGTTCGCACAAACACAACCCGGCCACAAAGCTCGCTTTATTTCATGTTCAGTTCACCTTGGATCTAGTTCAGGGACGACTCCCATTGATCGACGGTTTTTAGGTACCTTCACCAATCTTCTAGCACTGCAACCCAGTATTATCCAATCTTCTAGCACTGCAACCCAGCGATTCAGCGTCCAAAATCCTCATCAATTCTTCTTATACTACCTTCTTATGCTATATTTCCTGAAACTTCAGCCTTTTAAAAAGAGGAATATGTTTTGAAAGGTACTTTCATCTGTAAAAAAAATGTGAAATTCGAGAACACTGTATCTCGGCGACAACCTGTACCCAGTAATCCTTACAGAGACCGGGAAGGTTAGCGGAGTGAAACCATCGAAGAGGACAGGTCCTGGGCGCAGGACAGGAAAGAACCCGTAGGCTTGGGCTTTGGCAGAGACATGGAACGCTAGTGGTTAGTGGTGGGGAGAACGTACTGCACCTAGCATGGCCGATCTTTTCTTGGAAGGAACGTAGTGGACCTTGAGGTATAAAAAACATTTTGGTTTAGCTTGCCGGGGACTCTGAAATTTAATTCCTTGGAATCGAAACTAACTAGCCGAGTTTGAAGCAGAATTACTTAGTTAGTTTTTTTTGTATGAAAATAGGCTACCTACAGCACCGTTTCATTTCACTCGCAGGGATATATTTCATTTAGAAAAAAAAGATATCATTTCCCATGTGAATACTACAATTCCTGGCTGTGGCGCATTTCTGAGCCTGTTGAACTTGTTGCGGTTGAAATCGCGATCCATAGCTGAAATGCTTTCAATGCGGCAGGTAACAAGGTAAACATCACCAAAAGGATTTCAGCTGCAAAAGAAGAAAGCCCTTTGCTAACGATTTGGAGTTTGTGTACATCGCAAAGTGCCACGTACTTATTTAGCTGGTTGAACAAGACGACGAAAAAAGTTTAAATACTTTTCTTGACCAATCAAAATAAAGTTTTACCCATTGCCCATAACACCACTAACGTTGCTTTGTATACCTGCGTTTGGGTCAGAGTATGTGTGTATGGGAAAAAACAGCACCGTGTTTTCGCTGTTTCTTCAACATCATTTCCTCGTTAGCATGTTTGACCTACCGTTCTGCCGAACGCGTTGAGGTACGCATACGCTCGTTCCAGTGATGGGAAAAATGATGTTTTTTCGGAATCGATTCCGGAAGGTAGGTTCGGAACTATATTTCATATTCGAGAGAAGATCTTCTACAACTTTTAACAATGCTTTATATAGAAATAAACAAAATAATTCGTTAAATAAAAAATTCAAAACTGAAATTGATTGTACAGTCCGAATCGTAATCGGATAGTTCCGATTCCAAGCTCCCACCACTAGTTCGTTCGCCGCATTGACAGCTCACGCGCTTTTCGGCGCTTTTCGTTCGGCCAAAACAAAGCAGCCCGGGAAGGTAAATAGAGCTCGCGGGACGTACCTACTATCTCCTTTTCTACGCCTTGTGTTTACAATCCTGCAAATTAATACACGCCGTGCAGCGAACGTACCATATGTTGGCTGGTTGCAAACTTTATTAGCAAACAGACGGCAAACCCATGAAGCAATAGTGTTTGTATGTGCGCGCGCTTATGTTGGTAAGGACTCCGCTTTGGTCAAGGTCTCTCGCATAATATTGTTCCTGCATGCAGGTGGGTGCGTGTGTGTGTCCTTTGTTTTATGCTGAATAAGTTAAAGCGTGTGCCAGCTGTGCAAAGGTCCGGGGCATCATCAACATTTCGCACCAATCAACCTTCCGTTGCCCTTTTCTTCCTTTTCTTTTTGGTTCTCTCGCCGGACATCGGTTTTTTTATGCCAGCCATCGTGCCGCATCGTCGTGTCCTAGAGAGACCAACCCGGGGAGAAGGTCCCGAACGACGAAAGCTGACGGTGCGCCCGCTTATTCGTGCGGTGCTGGTGCTTCGGTGCAGAGAGGCAGCATGAAACTGCAGCTAGCCATGGGCCGCAGTCAAAGTCCGGCAATGGAGAAGGATTCGGAGGCGGCCAAGGGCGGCGGCGCGTACGAGGCAGCGTCCGTGAACGGGCCGGAGGACGATTTTGAGCTGTGGGATCAGAGCAAGGCGCTGCGGTCTGAGTACCGGGACAATCGCTGGAGCCAGAACGGCTGGAGTTCGTGCATTCCGATATCGATCATACTGGTGCTGATTGTGCTGGTGGTACTGCTGCCCCTGATGGACCACAGCGAGCGGGCAGGCGAGGCCGGCGAGCTGACGCGAACGGGCGTGGGCCGCCTTGGCCAACCGGTGCTCTGTCCGGACACGTGCTCGATCGAGCTAGTCGAAAGCATCCCGGAAGGTATGGCCTACCCAGATGGTAGCCCCACTTTCCGGTCAACCTTCCAAGCGTGGATGGCGCTGCTCGAGCTGGCCCAGGACACGGTCGAGATCGGTTCGTTCTACTGGACGCTCAAGGGCGCGGACGTGTACAACCATTCGTCCGCCCGTGAAGGTGAGACAATCCTTCGCAAGCTGTTTGAGGCGGGCACCGTGCGCAAGCTGCGGGTAAGGATCGCCCAAAGTGCACCGACATCCGCCTCGCCCAATCTGGACACGGAGATGTTGGCGAAGCAGGGAGCCGCCCTGGTGCGGTCGGTCGACTTTCCGCGGCTGGTCGGGGGCGGCGTGCTGCACACAAAGCTGTGGCTGATCGATCGGAACCACTTCTATCTCGGCAGCGCCAACATGGACTGGCGCTCGCTGACGCAGGTGAAGGAACTCGGCGTGCTCGGTACCAACTGCTCCTGTCTGGTGCAGGACCTGGCGAAGATATTCGACGTGTACTGGGATATGGGCGCACCGGACGCCCGGTTGCCACCGAAGTGGCCTAAAGCGTACGCCGCCAGCTTCAACTGCTCCGTCCCGGCGCACGTCGAGTTCAATGGGAAGCATGCGATGGATACGTACTTTTCGGTAAGTGTGCTTTCCCCCTCTGTCTGTTTCTATACACGCTTTTGTTTTCTTTTTAAGCTACCTGATTTTGGTCTTGAGCATATCGAGTTTACTTCCGTTAAGTCTTTTGATTGCGGAAAGCTTTTATTCGCCGCACGGTTCTCTTCTCCCCGCTGTGCGTTTGAAATACTGATAACATACCCACAGTGGACCGTTTCCTACTAAAAGTAGGTTAATAAGAAGACATTTCAAAGAGATGTACACAACACAAACCTTTAAAAGCATATTTCTGGTAAAGTTTAAATTGTTTCTAGTATCTAAAAAATCGATCATCGAACCAGCAGTGCGGTGCACTCCTTAAACAACCATTATTGCTCTTGCAAAGCGGTGTTTGACTTAATGTAGCGAGATTAATTTATTTGAGATTCAAAATATCTCGCAAAGCATTGATAAATGCGTTGTTTTTTTTTAAAATAATTTGTTGTGATCGTAGCTCACCGATCTCCTTCCGTATGAAATTAGTGGATATCGATATCTTATTCCCGTCTAGTATACATATAGTTTCAAAGAGAGTTTATAGGATCAAAGATGATTTTACCAACAATGTGGAGTAGGCTGTGGGTTGCTTAAGTCACAGCAAAAATATTATCTTTATTCGGTAGTTACGGCCATATTGCTAAAATATTATTTTAAATTCGAAATCATTTCTTTTTTCGAAATTCGAAATTAATATGATCAAATAGGTAAATTTATTAAAAGATTTAAAAATTGTTCCTGCTCTGGCATCCACCGTGAGCTTTTTATTAAATTAACCAATAATTAATTTGCCTTTTTGTGAAATGTATCACAACGCTTCACGTGTATGTGTTACCATATTGAAAACTATGTTTTTTTGTCAAAGCGAGCAATAATTATACGATTTATTACTCAAGTACCGGATAATTGATTGCATTTATCGATTACTCGTAGCTCAGCTCGAATGGTTCTTGAATGTTATCCTACACAAGTATTTTTGCCTCGGGTCTCTTTTGTCTCTAAACTCTAAACTTTTGTCTCTAAACTCTTTTGTTAATTAAACATTATATATAAAAAAAGAAAAGCTCGATAATTTGCCTGTATCCCAAGTAATGTAATGCCCGAACCTGATGTGCATCGGTTTGTCATTTTAGAGCTCGCCTCCGATGATGTCTCCGGCGTGGCGCACCGACGACCTGTTCGCAATCCTCGACGTCATCAACAAGGCTGACCGTTTCGTGCACATATCGGTGATGGATTACTTTCCACTAACGCTTTACACGCGCGTAACGCAGTGAGTACCGATCGCACGGCAAGGAATGCTTGTCGAGATCATAATTTCATGTCATAATCTTTCTCCCTTTTTTCCCCTGTTCCCCATTGCAGCTACTGGCCGTACATTGATGATGCACTGCGCAAGGCTGCGATCGAGCGTAAGGTATCGCTCCGGCTGCTTATCTCGCTCTGGGACCACTCCCGGCCGTCGGAGGAGTACTTCCTGCACTCGCTCGAAGCGCTGTCGAACGCGCTGACCGGTGTGGACATCCAGATCCGCCGCTTCATCGTGCCGGCGTCGGACGACCAGAAGAAGATACCGTTCGGGCGGGTCAACCACAACAAGTACATGGTGACGGACAACACGGCGTACATTGGCACCTCCAACTGGTCGGGTGATTACTTTATCGATACGGCCGGCATCGGCATGGTGATTTCGTCGTTCGACACCAACGGCACGATCATACAGGACCTACAGTCGGTGTTCGAGCGCGACTGGAATAGCAGGTTTGCGGTGCGCTTAAGCTAAGGCGTGGGCGGTATGCTCGCGATGCTCAATTTCTTCTCTTTTCGCGAAATTATACAAAGCCGAGACGGCATAGATGAGGTTTGGTTTGGCAGTTAGGACACCGCTCCGCGCACAAGTGATCCCCTTTTCCTGTAACTTGTCTCTTTAGCCACACAGCTCTCCCGATTTGTACATTTCGTGATACCTTAGACACGTGTTACAAAGTGCCTTAGCGAAGTACAGCACAGCGCTGTCGGTTAGTGACGAAACGAATTTTTTGTAACGCTCGCTGTCTCGGATTTTAATATATACAGGCTAGACCTTTTCTAAACCTCCAGCTTTAGAGATAGGACATTTAAAGATTAACTTTTCGATGGCTGTTTCGTTTTAAGCATTACTAAACGCTCAATTGTTCGCATTTTTTACTATACTGCAAGCGCCGTTCACGTGATTAAAAGGGAGTAAGCCTTTTACAAAATTCGAAGTAGACTAGCGTTTGCTTACTCTCTTTCCGTTTTCTAGTGACCACACTGTCAGTGCGCTGCTCGTGAATAAGTAGCTAAATCGTTTTTGTAATAAATTACATATCACCTTAAACAAACAGTTGTGTAGCAAATTACATTGCTGTTAATGAATTGGATCAGAATAGAGCACACAACTTAAGTTTAAGGTTTAATAAGTAAGTGAAATATCTCAACGATGATAGGTAATGTGTATGTATTTCGCATACTAAAGCGTTATGTTATTCGTTTTGAATTGTTTCGGTAGCTACTTTCGGCCACTAAAGGAACATCTGGGAATGGTTTTTACGATTGTTTTATTTTTCGTTCTACACCTAGTTTACTACAAAATTGAGTATGTTAACGTCAACAATGTTCTGGTTCGTATTTGTATTCGTTTGCAAAAAAGAAACCGCCCCGTATTTTCGCACAGTTTTTAAATGATCTCATGCATGAAGTAAAGATTTCACGGCATACCGCACTGTTCGTAATTTATCAATATCAGTTCTTGTAGTAGGCGGAAAGCAAACCGAGCGTACGCTTGCGCGTTTTGTCACGATAGCTGTCCGGGGTATTTGAAGCGACGAAAGAAAAAGGATGAGACCAAGTTTGCTAACCCTACGCCACCGTGTCAAAATAACCAAATATCACTCTACACAAGCAAGAGAAAAACGTTTTGTTAATTTAAAAATTTTTGCATCTAGCGCGTTTTGCAGAAACGAAGCAATTGCACGCACCTCTCAGCATTGGGCCGAAGGCAATGGAATGCTTGTCAGAAAGGAAAACTTCAGACTTTTCGTTTTCGTTTTAAGGAATTCGCTTTCCGAAACCCCGGAAATGGGGTTGCGAATGAAAAGGCCGCGACACTGAACACAGCTTGATAGAGAGCAGTAGTGTGTTTGTCGTTTGTAAATTGAAAGAAAAATTCTTAACGCTAACGCTTGGGTGGCGGTGCCCCGTCCCATGGATTGCAATATTGACTAACTTCTAAACGTCCGACCGTCGGGCTTTGGTCACATCCGATCACTTAGCCGCCTTTTTGTTAACGCCTGGCCGGTCGCTTCATCCGCTACCACTGGCAAACGGTGGGCTGAAGCTTCCCGCTGATTGATGCCGAGTTTAAGCAACAAACCAAAATAGACACATAGAAAAATGCTAACCCAAACAAAACTGAAGAGAGCAGACATACCAGTCTTGATAATTGTTCGTTGTTGTTTTTTCCCCACCTTACCATCAAACAATAAGATTTAAATTGAGTGGGGGAGGGGGAGAGGGGGGGGGGGGGGTTACTTGGGACGCTTACAAGTTAATTAGCGGCTGAGATTCGGATGCTCTACCCTACTCGTTGCAGCCCAGCCCGGCGGACCAGTTGCAGATGCCGCCGACCGGATCGTAGCTGAGACCCTTCGGGCACGTATACTCCCAACCGATGACGCCACCGATCTCCATTTTGGCACACGAGATGAACTTTTTGCACGACAGCGGGTGAGGGAAGTTGCCCTGATCGAGACACTCGATAATGCCCGGCCCGTGCATGATCACCTTAACCTTCGGTGGAGAGAGAGAGAGGGTGAGACAGGGGATGAGTAAACAGTTGGTTGGGCGGATCAGAAGATTGCCGGAGATCATCAATCCAGTACCTGCGAGCTGGATTTGCCCACTTTGCGAGTGTCGCCATCGTCATAGTAGTCGTAGTCGAGCGGCGAAGGACGGTAGGTACGTCCGGTGACGTCGTCCTTCTGCTTCCGCCTGCTTCCGCTGCTGGCGCCCTGCCGTTCAAAGTGTGCCGGCTGATGGTTGCGGGGGAACTGGGACAGCAGGGTCGTGTCCTGACGGGGGCTGATCGTTGCCGTCGCGATGGGCGAGGTGTAGATGAGGCCGGGCGTTGTTTGCTGGTAATAATACTCGGAGTGTGTAGCGATACGGGGCCGCTGAAGCGGTGGTGCTGAATGGGGATCATTGCAAGGGAATGGGTCAGTAATAGTGATGAGAAGCTTTGTTCCGAACGTACTGCGCTCGTTCCGTTGCTTCTAACGAACATAGGTTTAAAATAAGCGCAATGCTGCTTTGGGAACTGTGGCAATAAAGGTGGACCCTCACATAATCCTCATTTCACTTCTATTGGTATTTTAGTTCTTAGTTTATCTATATGCATATTTGACTTCGCCATGCTACAAAACAGAATTCAAACCATACTAACGATCTTAACTGTACGAATATAAGTATCTAACACAGTTCACAGTTTCTTGTATCAACAACAGACTTGCACAATGTCAAATGAAACTTCCGCAAGTTTCTGAAAAGAACTACGTGTTTCTTGATATCGAAACTCTCGTTTCAAAGACTCCAAACAGCTTTCATGAATGACTCATCATTCAACTAAACACTTACATAAATCATTGTTACATAAGAGTCTTCCTTCTGATACCGTTGGTCATTGCTTAGTTCTAAGTATCAAAACTCGCCGATAGTAAATAGTTGAAGTTTGAGAACTTTAAAGAACAATCTCTGAGGTCTGATCTCTGAGATTATTTCATTTAAAAGTTTTAGATTCGTCCAACTCAATTAAGGGCTATAGCGTCATATTAGATCTCTAGATCTAAGGTCTTAAGGATCTGGATTTGGACCTGGAATGCCTGGACCTTACAAATATCGAACATGTTTTTAATGGGTTTTAGACCCCAGAACGTGTTGAAGCTGTTGTTGAGATTGCATCAACTCAGTCGATGATCTCAGAGCTACTGGCAGAGAAGTGAATTCCCAAGCGCATAAGCTCTCGAGAGGACCTTCCTCCAAACACGTCCCGTGTGCCCAGTTTTCGCATGGTACTACTTACGCAATTTGTGCGTCGACGTCGTCTGCACAGGGACGCTGTTGTAGCCGAGCGCATTAGGCGGATAGTCGTGCGTTACGTTGTACTTGTGCGTCGTCGCCCGCCCGTTCACCTCGGCCGCCACGTACTGTGCCTGCTTCTGGTGCTGCTGCTGCCGGACCCACTCCTTGTCCACGACCGCATCTTCGTACGCATTGTTGCGCACCGTCGTGGTGCTGACGACGGGCAACGGTGCGCGGGACAGTGTCGTCAACGCATCGATCAGCTCCTGCTCGATCGGTTCGGCATCCTCCGGCTCGCCTATCTGCTGGTAGCGATTCTTCGCATTGTACAGCTTGCTGTTCTGGCGTATGCTCGGCTCGATGTTTTGATCGACACCGCCGGACGGTTCGAGCGGCAGCGGCTGCTGGTCCGAGCCCGGACCGGCGCCGAGTGCACCCTGAGTGCGGTACTTGTTCTTCTTGAAGAACTTGCTGCTGGCGGGCGGTACCGTGGACGAGGGGATCGATTCCAGCGGGGCCGGTGTCGTGGTACGCGTCAGTGGGGAACCATTGTTGCGGCGCTTAAACAATGAGTTTACCGGTCGGGTGGATACCTCTGTGCGTCATCGTGTCGAATTGGAAGATGGAAGAAAGAAAAAAACGAAAAACAAAAACAAGCTATAAAGAACCATCGGACGACCGCACGGCGTTGGTTTCTGGAAGCGTTCAAGTATGCATTTGCAGCAAGAGCTCATTGTCAGATCTCCCCACGCGTTCATCTTGCCTCATGTATCATTTTACAACACACAAAGAATGGGGAGTATTGGGCGCTTGGGAATCCTGAAACGACAAGATATGCTGCACCGATTCTTCCAGAGCTCACCCGTATTAACATATCCTGGTTTGTTTGCAGTCAGGGAGAGGAATTTCATCATATGAAAAAAATATCGTACAAACCGGCGGTAGTCCCAAGTCGAGATGTTCAGCTCCACACAGTTCCGACCTCTCGCACAAACACCATCCATTACAGAAGATGTTTTTTTCCAAACGGTGTGAGAGAGAGGGAGGAAGGGGGAGGGGTGAGCGAACTCGAAACCAGTCAACATATCTTATCCCCGCCGGTTGGCGTGATTTAAAATTCAAATGCCCAGGTATGCAAGTATGCAGTCGTTAGAGCCAAAGTTGTTTGCGGGAAGCAAAAGGCAAGAAACCAAAATTGTCGTCTCGATCACCTTGAGATCACGTTTTCCAAATCCCGCTTGAGTGAACATATTAGGCATTTGGAGGAGGCGGACGGTAAGTGTTTTTGTTGGAATGCCTCCCCAGGCAAGACCTGGAGCACGCTTGTGCTGTGGAATGTTCGGTAGGCGAAACTTACAAATGTATCCTTTTAGTACAAGGCGGCCAAACACGATGATTAATGTGCTTGAGAATGTGTGACAAAGCGTTTTTTAAACGAGAGGTCGCTAGAAATTGTGCAATGATGCCTCTCCGCTACCCTGCAAAGTCAAAAACATCAAAGTCCAAGTTTTAAAAGCGAAGACAAAATCTTCCAGACAAAATCTTCGTCATGCCCGCCTCCCAGACGTAAACGGCATGTCATCGGTTACGTCGCATGCCGCGTAAGTTGAGACGGACGCGGTAAAAGAATACCTTAAACTTTCTATCACGATCCAACGATCGAGCCAACGCATGCCTCCGATTCCATGGTACCCCCGTTTCGGACATGGACGTCCGCCTGCGGTGGCATCATCGTCCGCCCATTCCCTAAAACGATGTGTCGAAACGCCAAAAACAAAAAAAAAACTACCAAATCGGTTGCTAATCATGCGAACGAAAAAACACGCGCGTCGTCCATTTGCATGGACGCCATCGTCCGCACGGCAAGAGCGTGTGGTGAGGTTGTATAAGCGGCATCTCTGCGCTCGACCTTCGGCTACAAATGTGCTGCTTCGTGTCTGAGCTCCAAAAGGAGCTGTGCGCATCTGGAAGCTGTGGGCCCCCAGAGAGAGAGAGAAGGAGAGGGTGGGTGCCGCGAGAACCGGGTGACACACACAAACACAGTGTGTTTCACTTTCATCTTCGCCATCTCCGCCATCGCCGCCAGCACAAAGCGATGGGACGGTGGAGGTTGCCTCACATCTTACCTGGGCTAGTCTCGCTGCTAGCGTTGGGGATCGCTGTGGTGCTGCTCTCGCTGCCGGCCGCCGTGGCAGTGCTGCCAGTGTAACCGGTTCTATTAGCGGGTCCATATTTGCGCCGTACGCTGGTGCTGCTGGCGATGGCCGGACGGCTGCCACGGATTTGCGACACCTCGGACCGGCTGGCGGTGGTGGGGGTGGTGGGGCCTTCCTCCGTCGATGACATCACAGCGTTGGCCGGCGGCTGCCGCTGGCGGTTCGCAATTTTGGCCAGGTAGCTGGAGGCGGCGGTGGGACGACGGCGCCGTGTGAGCGGTGACGCTGCCGTTGTGGTCGGCTGCTCGGAGGTCGCCTGTTCGCCGCTCGCGGACGGCACTTCAGAGCGTCGCGTGCTCTTGGTGCGTTCGGTCGTGGTGTCTGGCTGCTCTCGGGTGTTTGGCTTACCGCCGACGGACGGACGTCTCAGGCTTGGACGGTACTGGGGACGCACCTGGAAGCGAGTTTTGCCGCGAGCAGATAGAGCAGGGAAGAGAGGTGAAGAGGCGCGAGGCGATTAGTAAGGCGCAATTGTGGCGGGCAAGGCACAGGCCTTGCTTCTAGTACTATTGAATAGTGTCATTTAGGTGTAGATGTTGACATAAAAAGTGTAACTCTGGGCCGCGTTTGCCGCCCAAAATTCCGTCCAGGTCCGCAACGTGGTGTAGGTCTGTGTGACAGCTTGGGTAATATAGTGGGCTGGGCGAATGCGATTTTGGCTTGCGTTTGCTGGACAGTTCGGAAACTGTTCCAATTCCTAAAGTGTAAACTGCGACGTGTTGTACTGTGGGAGATGCGAGTCTTGCATTCAGTGCGTTCAGACTATACCGATGTTGCGGCAACCAATTAACTGCTGGCCTATTTTTCGCTGCTTGTCGCGCAAAACACCCCTTCTAGAGCAGTCTCTAAACACGTTTTAAGTAGTAATGTAACACGCCAGATGGAAGGATTCGAAACAGAGCAACGAAACAAGGGTAGCGGATAGCCAGTGTGTGCCAGAGTGATAGTGGTTAACATTGTAGACCGCTTCACTAAGCAACATTCCACGGAGTTTGTGAATGTTGTGTGTGTGTGTGTTTGCAGCGGGGTTGCGTGCAAGGATCTGTAGGTACGCTGCGTGCTAGATTTCAGAATAGCTAATCAGACACCCCGGGCGAAGGTATCGGCCCGCCGCTCACTCACTCCAAAGAGGCCTTACACTCCGGACAGGGCCTTACAATGAGCCAGTGAGGTAATGCGTTGGATGTCTGGAAGCGTACCAGAGACGAGAAATTAGAATTTGTCACACCCACGTGTTTTTTTTTTTGTTGGTTGGTTAATTACCAACGGAGCTGTGGATCCAGGCTCCCACACGCGGTGACTTGCTTGCGCGAGCCTTACATATTAGCATTATTGATTGTCTGAGCGCGGGCTTGTTTGTGTTGGCCAGAGTAAGAGCCAATACGTATGACCTTCTGTTATATTTCATTGCAAATGAATGACGCTTGCTTAGGGAGGCGGGAGGGAGGTTGTTCCAAGGTTCTCTATGATTCATTTCTTGTTTGTACATTTCTATGATTCAACGCAGCTGCAGCAGCGAGTTGTGTCCTACGTACGGAGGGGGTATAGCAACTCGTTACAAAAGCAAGACCGGTTGGTATGTAGTAATAGGCAGCGTGTACAGTCCTACACAACTCTACTCTGAGAACACTCGAGACGCTCTTCAATCAAATTCTTCATCTGTCCATACCATACCGCTACCGGAATCTACTGTTCAATCAATGTCTACCCCTAGACGTCCTCAGATGTACATCCTAATGCCGTTCCGTTGTGTAAGTCCTACCGAGCCTATCCTACCTACACGCACAACCGGACCTAGCCGTCCTCTGGCAGATGACAGCTATCACCTCCTTGTTTGGCGACAACCGCACCAAACCTATCATTACGTAACGTCGGCACATCGGCATCGTTTCCTGGTCGGTTGCTCGGTGCTGTTGTTATCCCGGATTGATTGATTTTGCATCCAAACCGGTTCCAGCGCTCCTGGCACCATAATCGACGATCCCCCGGGTGAAAGTTGGCATTCGAGGGATGGCGGTGGGAGGGGGGGGGGTGTTAAAACGCTCGATGAGGTGCTGGGTGAGGTATGCGCTATTTCCAATTTTACTTTTGTTCACATGAGGGGGAAGGGGGGAGAAAAAAAACGCAAAAGGGCAAAAGCGACAGGAGTGCACACTGCGCCGACCAAACGGGAGAAAGTTACGTGCACAGTGGATGTGTTCACGTAAAACACTTTATTCCACTACCTCCTCCTTCTACCTTCCCTTCGCTCCGTAACCACCAGCAAGGCGGGAGATCATTCCGTTTGAAATTGAAAGTTTTCTCCAATCATCATGCCGTTGCTGCGGCCTGATCATTGGCAGCGATTAGATCGAGCGTGTCGCCGTCGCATAGGACACCGGGACCGAGTGTTTGCCTTTGCCATCATTTGCATTGACAAAGCACGGCTTGGGAAAGGGCCGCTAAGAGACACATGCCTTTCTCAGGTCGGGCCTCACCGACCGTCCGAAACGGTCGCATTGAGTTTACTTTGTCGCATCTCGAACTGCGCTTCGGCTGCGCTTAGATATTATTGTCATCGCTTTTTTTTACGTAACTGTGCTCGTAAACACACACACAAAATCTGGCTCTCGCTCACCCTCTCCTGCTAACAAGATTGGTCAGCGAAGGTGAAAGGCGATATAGATACATGCCGGCAGCTTGATGAAAGGGAAACGAAAAGAAGGTGCTAAATTCAGTGTCTTCCTGTTACATGAGCGTTTCCTTTCATTATCATCTTTCCGAAGCTGCCTTTCGAAAGTTTACCAATTGGAAAGGCCTTTCGAACAAGCAAAAAAGCACATCAAACAGAGGACAGCGGGTGAAAAAAACACAAACACACACACACACGCCAGCGGGCAATTATCTTCTACCAAAGGGGCAGGCAAAGCGTATTGGGACGGGAGTAATAAAAAAGTGGCAGGAACTCAATTTCCTGCTTTTAACCAGATATGTTTAAAACTTGCGCGAGGGAACCCGTTTTTTTTTTAAGATGGAGGTTCCAAAACAAAACAAGAAAAGGTGCTCACGTCACATCGCCACATTTTGCGTTATGTTTGCGTAATGTAACGATTATCTCCCTCCCCCCCCCCCTCAGCCCAGCGGCACGGTCACCAAATAAATAATAAATAAAGAAACGCAACCGAAAATGTACAGAAACTACCTTCGGGCAGGGCGCGGGACGAGCGGCTCGGGCCGGGTAAGTTAAAAATAGTCCAGTCCCCCCAAAAAAAAAAAAAAACCGGATCATTACCGCACCGAAATAGCAATCGAAGCTTATTCATATCACACACCGTGCGTACGTTTCATATCACACGTTTCAGCCACACTTTCCCAGCCTTCGTTTGGATGAAACCGTCACAACGGCTCCGAAAAGAAAAAAAAAAAAAACACAGTGCGATGTAAATCCACCTTTTTACCAAGCGATTTTCGCGTGAAGGTGCTACGTAAAGTGACCACCCACCCCCTCCCGCCATTTTCACCCTAAAGATGTTTTAAATGGCCCCCCGCGCTGTCCCTGAATTCGTAATTGCACTGAATTAGGCATGGCGGATCGATCAGGCGCCGTTCCCGTTTGAGCGCCGTGTAACTGAGCGTGAAAACGCGCTGCGCAGTGATTGTTCGGCCCCGATTCCGATTCCAGCATGGACGCAGCACAACAGTAGAGAAGAAACAAAAAAAAAGCAAAAAACCTCCTCGATTGACCATGCTTCGCTGAAGATTAATTACCGGTCACAGCAGAATGATTCTCGCGCCACGAACGAATGGAGCGGCTGGAGAGGACGGGCGGATCGGATCAAAACATCCATTACTAATCCCCGCTCCCCGCGCGCGCCGTCCGTTACATCATGGGGTGCGCAAGAAACCACGTTACGGCACGCGGCACTGTCCCAAATCCCCAACCAAACTGTGGACTAAACAAAGCGAGTGGGGTACTTTGAATAAGTGTAACTGGTGTGCCAAGTGGGACATGCACGGGATGAAAAGAAATTATACTAATAAAGCGCCATGTGGCAACGCGTCCGGCAACCCGTTGCGCCAACTACCGCTTAGTGTATCGATACGGCAGCCTGGCAGAAGCTGAAAGAAAACCAACGGTGGCAACCCGTTCGCGTGCGTATGCGAACTAGCTAGTGCCCGCTGTCCTTCCTATTTCTCGTGTTTTTTTTTTTTTTGTAAGATAGTAAGCTCCTAGTAGCCCCGTCAGTGTTGTCAACGCTTCTCCTAAAGGCAAGAGGCAAACAGCGTAAGTGTGTACAAAAGGTAATGTATATTTGTTTTCTGATTTTGCTAGCTTCGTGTCGTGATTAGTATCGAGTCGAGAGTGATTGTGTGTGTTTGTGTTTGTGTTTGTTGAAGGGTGAAAAAAAAACAAGGGAGGGAAAGAAGTAGTACGATGCGGAACAAAAAATACTATGTCGTGACCGTGGCACTAAATGCACAATGGTGTGTCACACTAACGTTAGTGTCTGCCTACGCGCTAATACTACTACCTAAAATAAACTATTTTACATTCACATTCAATACATCTATACATATAGCTATATATATATATATATATATTACTGCACAACACGTCTCGGTCTTCTCGGTCCCTAACGTTTACATGCGCACACGCGTGGAGGTAATATCCAAGTGCGCAATTCCACTGCCGCGCTGCATGTCCTGCCCCGACGCCTAGCGCTTGGCCCGTTTCCAGCTCACCTAGGCGTCCATCAAGCTAAAGCTACTAATCGTGTCGGGTGGAATTTATAATGGACAGTTACTACTCATTATCCGCGTGTCGTTGGGTGGCGTGTTGCTGTCGTCGCTGTCGCTGTTTGCGCTTTGCTTACACAAGACCAGCCTGAGCGTGTGCCTTCGCTCAGACGAATCTCGGTCGGTTTGGTTTGGTGCGAAGGGGGAGGGAAATCGGAGAGAGTGATTTTGCACAAATGCTATCCTGAATCCCGAATGCACGGGGTGTGCGGTTAAAACAAAAAACAAAGGGCCCGACTGGTCCATTAGGCCGCCCGCTTATTCCTTTTCGATTTGTAAAGTGATGTTGACTGTACAAAACCGAAACCGCTGTTTGCTGCTCTCTTTTCTGTCAGTTTGCTTCTCACGGCTACCTTATCGTTTTGCGTTTTGGGTGTGCGTGTTTTGGAAGTCTTCTAGCTTTGTATATGTTGTCCTCAGTGGGCTGTGGCTGCTATCGTAACGGTCTAGCTAATCCTACAGCGTTACGGGTGCGTTACTTTTTGCATCCGCTGAAACCTCCTTTCCTGTCCATTTCTTCCCATTTTCTCGCTTTTCTCTCACTCTCACTCTCACTGTTGTGTACCGAAACCGCTTGAGTTAAAATAAAACTTGGCCTTATACTAGCAAACGAGACGTTCAGTCCTTCCCCTTTCGTGCTCACTGTTAACGGTTCGTTTAAAAAAGCGGACGTCAACGTGAACGTCGTATTAAAAAAAAAAAAAAGAAACAAAATAAAAACAAAACGCACAATCAATTAAAAACGTTTAACCGTAACATGGGGTTCCCTTCCGCCCGCTGCAAAGGGTTGCCCGCGGGAAAGGAAACGTTAAAACTTACTCCGAAACTTACAACCGACCGCTAAAAGACGTACCGAAACTGTTACAGTTAACCTTCTAGCTCACTTTAAAGTAGTTATGCACGTAGGGCAAGCTAATTTAGACGACATTGTACCGTTCATTGGTCACTCTGAGTTTGCATAAAATGCAGGCAGCAACGTTTAAAAAAAACAAAAACCAAGCAGGGCAAACAAAGTTTCACACACTTTTCTTTTCTTGCCACACTCGAAAAGATGCACTCGGGGGTGTGTGTGTGTGTTACGACAGTGGGGGGGGGGGCAATGTGGCTTTATAAAGACTAGCGTGTTGGACGGTCCCGGGACACCGACGGCGTTCTGGTCTGGCGGGAACAGATGCCACCAATGAGCGTCACCTGCACGGTGATTCAACGCAACGTTTGAAGGTTCACAAAACACAAACACACGGGGAATGTGCAATAAATAATGACCGAGCGTTCGTGCAGCATCACGCCACGAAGCAAAGATTCGGCCCGCAGTTGGGCGTGATGCAACCGTGATGCTTAAAAACATGTACACAGCTCGCCTAAAGTATTCGCATTTGCAAAGGGGGCCTTTGAAATTAACGTGTTTACTCTTACGCAGGTAGTGTGCTTTGCTGTTTCTGTCACTGGCGTGAACAAAATGGCGTGGCACTCACGAAACACGCGCAAAATGGTACCCAACACTGCACTGCACCCGGGGTTTTGTGCGTTTCCTTTTTGTTGCGCAAAACAAACTGGCTTTTACAAAATTTCCTTACGCGCTAGATACACGGATGTGTGTACTGTTGTAATTTAAAAAACCAATTCGGACAAATCGGCGACGGACACCGGACAGCGATAGTACATACGGTGGTGCTCTAGTGGTCGGTGGTCGCAACTAGCGACGGATGCCGGTAAGGTAAGGTCAACAAGCTGTCAACGAGGATATTTGGAAGGTTATACCGAACCGTACACGAAATTAGGGCGATGTTGCATGGGGTTTTTGGTCCACCACAAGATGAATGGGGGTTAGTGATTACCGAAAAATAAACATACAAAAAAAAAACACACACACACACAGCAGCAGCAGCAAACAAAAAAAAAACACAAACAATGTTTTGGATGGTACCCACCCGATGACACACAGATCGTTGCAAAGGGATTGCGCAGTGAGGTATGTTTGGAAATGGTAATGTAATTCGCATCTTAACACCGAGTGAGAAAGAAAGGGTACATTAGCTTCTACCTCCTTTGTTTGAGGAGGAGAAAGGGGCGGGGGGGGGGGTGGTAAGAGGTCCTATGGCATCAATCGTTAGTAACATTGCCGGCAGCGGCCGGGTACAAGGGGGGTTGTATGAGTATTGATTAGTGTTACGCCAACAAACGGTGTAGAAAATAAAGAAACAAAAAAACAAAACAAAGGTAGGTGCAAAAGTTGATTAGCTAGTAAATGAAAGAAATTTGCAAACAAACACGCACAGGTTACAACTTAAACGTGCCCTAGCTTTCCGTCCATCTTGTCTGCCAGCTTACGGGTGCGCGATTTTGGCGTTGGCCCTCTGGGGATGGTTTAGTACATTAAGTGTTTTTGTTTGTCAGGTTTTTGGCATCGTGCCTGCTGAACAAACTGCTACAAGATATTCGCTCACACACTCACAACATCACACACATACACACATACACACGCAAAAATACTCATACACACACACGCGCGGCATCATTCAGACAAGAGCGTAGCTATATAAGAGAATATCGAACTAGAAGTTATGCTCCCCCAAAGAATTTAGAAATTGTGTGTGTTGTTCTGCACCACCGTTTTTCGATCAAAACTGCAAACTGTGCCGCTCGCCCGCGCGCCATCCTGCCGTGTGCCGTGTTGGGCGAGTTGGGTGTACTATCCGTGTCGGGAGTTCCCACCAGTACTCAGGTATGCGCTGGCGATCGTCCTTAACTAACCTCGGCCGTGCGGCGCAAGAAGTAAGCCGCCGACGACGGTACACCGTGGCCGACGAGCTGTGCGGCGGCACCGAGCGGCACCGGACGCTCCGCCGACTGGCTGCCGGGGGAGTCACCGTCGTCGCCGCCGCCGCCCAGGATCTCCCGATCGAGATGCTCCGCCTCGAGGGCGACCGGATCGGCGTCGCTGGTGAGCTGGCGCGTCAGCTCGTCGTTGTCCAGCTCCGGGCGGTAGACGGGCGAGAACTGGCGGTCCTGCCGCTCGCCCGAGATTTCGCGCGTCACAAAGTCCGGCCGCAGGATCGGCGACAGCGGCACGCTGTACTTGTCGTTCTTGCTCTCGATCTTGAGCTCGTGCGAGCCGGGATCGGGCAGGTTGACCGGCAGCACGTACTTGATGTTGAAGTCGATCTTGGTGATTGGTGCGGGCGTGGTGGTTGTGGTGGTCGTGGTGGTGGTCGTCGTGGTGGTCGTGGGTTCGCTCGCGCGCTGCGTGGACGACTTGGAGCTGACGGTGCGCGGTAGCGGCACCACCGGGATGTCCTTGGACTTTCTGAAGGACGGTGAGGCACCGGTCTGCGCACCTTCCGGTGCGTTCAGGTTCGGGCGCAGCGAGAGTGAGGACACGTACTTGCGATTGTTCGTGTAGTGGCGTGTGGCCTTGGTGGTCGTTTGGAGTGGGGCCGGTTCGGTCGGGAGTGGTTCGGTTGTGGCCGGCACCCGCTCACTGTCCGCCTCGGCGGAGCTGTCCTTACTGTACGCAAAGTCGGAGAGGACGCGCGACGCAGTAAGGACCGGTTCCGGGCGCTTGGCGTACTTCTTCTTGCTCTCCTTGCTCGGCAGTACCAGCGACGACGGCGCACGATCGACCACCATGCCGTCGGCTGGCGGGTCCGCTGCGGCCGTCGTCGTCAGCACCTCCGGAGCTAAGGATGAGCTTGTGGAAGTGGTGGTGGTGGTTGTTGTTTCCGGTGTCGTCGTCGTTGTCGTGGTCGTCGTCGTCCTGAGAGTCGTAGTCTCGCTCGAGGGCTCTTGGAACGAGAACTCGGCCGGCAGTGTGTACTTGTGCACGATCTCGCGCTGCGTCGAGGAGGACACCACCGGCGTGGTCCTGGTGGTGCTACTGCTGCGCAGTGTGGTCTCCTCCGTCTCGGCACCGGCGGTGGTTTGCTCGTCCACCGCACCGTAATAGTCCGTCGTCGCCAGCGGTTGCCTGTACCCGGTAGCCCGCTGTCCGTCCCCACCTCCGTCCACCTCCGAGTCCGTGTCGTCTGGCATGTCCGGCCGCAAGCTAGTTACCTGCACGTAACGGTCAGTTTCGGCCGCCAGCTGCGTCACCGCCGACACGTCGTCCTCCTGTTCCAGCGCCGGCCCAGCGCCGGTCGCCGCGCTAAAATCTGCGCCCGAGATACGCTCGATCTCCGGGTACGGTGCGACCGTCGGCACGTCCTCGCCCTGCGGCGGCAGCTCGGTAGTCGGGAAGACGCCACCCTTTTCCGGATCAAACAGGCCCTCCAGCGGAATGGTGGACGTTTCCACCGTGAACACACTGTTCGAGGATAGCACCATCGGGCGGCGACCCTCCGACTCGTCGTCCTCCACGCGCTCGGTCACGGTGGTGGTGGTGTAGCTGCTACTACTGCTGCTACTACTACTAGCGCCACCACTTCGGTTGTTCGCCCGGTTCGGCTCCACCAGCCGGATGATGATCTTGCGATTGATCTCGCCCAGCTTCTGCATCACCGGCGGCGCGTCCGGATTGCTCGCGTTCTTCGTGTAGATCTCAACCACGCGGTGTATCTTGACCAGCTTGTCCGTGCGGTTCGCCGCCGGCAGCTCGATCTCCTGCTCCTCGGTGCGGTAGATTTCGGTCGACGACGGCACCGACTCGTTCTCCTTGTCGATCGAGAACACGTGGTACAGCGTGGTCGGCCGCACGGTGGTCGTCGACGTTCTACTACGGTCCTGCAATACATTGACATCATCAATATCGATATTATCGTTAATCGTGTAGATCGTGTCGGCCGTATTCAGTGTGGTGTAGTGCGTCTCGTCGGACGCGGTGTAGTATTCGGTGGTGGTTCTGAGTGTGTTGGCTGTATCCTCGTACGAGGTAGTGTTCTCCGCCTCGTTCCCTGTCTCGACTAGCGGCGAGGGCGTGGTGGTGGCTGATGTTGTTGTTGTAGTTGTTGTAGTTGTTGGAGATGGTGAAGATGGTGTGGATGGTGGTGTTGCTGAGGGTGTTAGCTCGTCCGTCCCGTTCACGGTAAAAGCGATCGTCGGCCTGCCTGTGTCGTCGGTCGTATACTCGCCCACCGGCTCGGTGGTGGCCCTGTTCGTTTGCGGCGTGACGCTCTCCGCACCGTCCCTCGTGGTTAGTAGTAGCACGGCGGGAAGCGTTACGTTGCGGCCGACCGCCGGTGCGGTGAAGTTACGCCGGCTGGTCGGTTTGCGCGGTTGATAGCGACGGGTAGCGAACCCGGCACCCTGCTCCAGCTCGTTCAGCGTCGAGGCGACGGCAGGCCGTTCGCCTTCCGCGTCGGTGCGGCTACCGAGCGCTGCCGTAGTCGAACGAAGCCGCCCGAACGTAGGCCGTGTGCGCGTGGTAGGCGTGAAACGAGGCCGCGGTGTGGTCACACTGCCCGCCACCGGTAGCGCCCCTGAGTCCCCACCGCCCAGAACGGTACCGTTCTGGGCCGTCGGCTTGTACCCACCGACGTTACCGAATGGACGGCGCGTGCGTGTCGTAAAGCTGCGCGGGGTGGTCGAAGACGCCGCCGAACCGTCGCCCCCGACCGCCGGTTGATTGTTCTTGAAGATGAACCGATTGCTGCCGGGACTGGGCTGCGCCCGGGTTGGCGCGGCTCCGATGCGCGCCCCCGGCCTTCTAACGCCACCGTAGACCGGTCGCTCCGTTTCGGCGTCGGACGGCACGAGTGCATTGCTCGCGTCGTTACCCAGCTGCCCGAAGAGCCGCTTGCCCTGTCGCTGTATCTCGTTGTCGCCGTCGTTCTCTTCCTCGCTGTAGCGCTGCTCCTCCGACGAGCCGAACCGGTCGTCCTCCAGCGTCGTTCCGTCCGTCGCGTCCGCACCGCTCAGCGTCGGCGCAGTCGTGCTGGTGGTGGTGGTCGTCGTACGCACAAACAAGTTCGGTCGTCTGGGCAACAGTACCGACGTGCGGTTGATCGACTTTTGCTCCACCGCCGGCTTCGACGCGACCGTCGCTTTGTCGAACGAATTTTCGAACGCTTGCGGACGCGCGGGCCTGTTGAGCGAGTACGCCGGTCGGCGTCTGGTGGGACGCGCTGACGGCAGCTCCGCCGACGGCTCGTCGCCCCCAGCGCTCTCGCTTACCGGTGGCGGTGTGGTGGACGTGCGGCTGCCAAGCTGCAGCGGTTTGCGTTTGCGCGACGGCACGAACGGCGAGGGCCCGGCCGGAACTGCGGCGTCCGTGTCGGCTGCCGTTGCGCCAACCGGCGATTCCTCCGTCGTGGTGGAAAGCCGTCCGCTTCGGGCCAGCGAGAACGACGGCCGGTTACGGCGCGTCGGCACAAACTTCCGGATCGGTTCGGTGGGCTCCGGCGCCTCGGTCGTTACGAACTTGCCGGTGAACTTGCGGCGTGTAACACCGCCGCCGAAGACTCGCGTCGAGCTACGGCTCGGTATCGATTCCGATTCGATCTGTTGGCTATCGTTCGGGCGTTGCGGCTGCTGCTGTTTCGTCCCGCCTGACACCAGGTTCGCGCCCGGATTCGGCTCCGTTACGGACGCGACCAGCGTGGACAGCGTTTCCGTTGCGTCCTCCTCCTCTCCCTCCTCCTTCTGCTGTTCCATTGGCATGTTGAGCAGACTGTCGCTGCTGAGCAGATCATACCCGGGCACGATCTCGTTGGACGTGTCCGTAATGACGGTAGTAAAGTCAGAGTTGGCCGCGTTACTGTCCGGGAAGGTTGGCTCAACGGTGTACGCCTCGGTGGAGGTGGTGGTGGTGCTCGGGGCTGCCGTCTTTAGCAGCCGACTGCCAGGAAGACGCTGCCGGCGCTGATCTGCGCTAAACGAGGCGCGTGCCCTCGGGACGGGAGCTTCCTCCGTGGTGCTGGTGGTCGTCGGAGTTGCCGTCGTACGTCGACGGTTCGCCCGCTGCCGCTTGGTGGTGGAAATTCCCGTCACCCGTTCCGTCACATCGTTGCTGAGGGACTCTTCTGTCGGTGCGAACCGGGACGCGAACGTTCCATCGGTCTGTCTTCGCGGCGCAAACGGTCTACGGGACGGGGAGCGGCTCGTCGTCGTCGTTTCCTGCGCGGACGTCGCGCTAATGTCCACCGTCGTTCGCAACCGTGTTGGCCGGGTGGGACGCGTGCGTCCAGGGATAAACGTTTTGTTGGTGTTCACCTCCGAAACAACCACATTGAGCGTCGTGTCGACGGCTTCGGTCGTAGTACTCGCGCCATATCGGTCGCGCAAGTTCGCCGATACCAGCTTTCTGGGTTGCGGTGTGGTCGTGTCCACTTCCGCCGCGTTCACATTGTACACCGTCGTCAGCTCGTACGGTACGGCTTCGTTCCGATCCGTGGCATCTTCTGCCAGCGGTTGGTTCGGCTGCTCCGTCGACATATCGTTCAAACTTTCCGCCAGCACACTGTTCAGTGCGCTGTCCACGCTTTCGCGCCCGAACGGACGTCCGCGGAAGGTGGACCGGGCGGGCCCGGCAGTGCTTGAGATCTCCTGCGAAACGGGCGGCAAGGTAGTGGGCGCCACCGGCGCACCGCTCGTCAGCTCGCTGCGGCTACTAAACCCGTAGCGCAGCGCGGTACCAAGCGTGAGCAGTATTCGCTCCTGCGTCATAAACGGATCGTCCGCAATGCGCGTGTAGGATCTGATTTCCGGCGTGACCGCTTCGTACGGTTCGGTTTCGATGCGGGGCTCCTCGGTGGAAGCGGTCGGAGGGGCCGTTTCGGCTCCCGCTCCCGCTCGGCGCCCACTGTACAGACTGAAGTTGACGCGTCGCAGCGAACCCCGCTCGGACGCCGTTGTGAGCGGCTCCCCCGTCGTCGTCGGGGTGGTGGGGGTGGTGCGACCGATTGCGAACCGATTGGCGGCCAGCGGCTCTCCGGCGGATGGTCTTGCGCGGCGGCGTGCGGTTTGCGTCGTGGTGCTAACAACAAACGGTTCGTCGCTCGAGCGGGACGTAGAGCGAACCGGCGACTCGGGCGCCGTGCGGAACCGCACCCGACCCCGGTTGCCCCGCACGGGGGCCCGCGTCACCGGCTGCTCCGTCAGCGCCTCGCTGCTCTCCGGCGTGCCGGTACCGACCCGGCGCTGCCGGCCTGCTGAAAGATCAAATCTCTGGGCATTGGAAAAACTCACCTTTACCGAACGGAGCGTCGTCGACTCTTGTGCGGGTGCGGCGGCGGTCGCCAAGCTGTTCGCATCGTCGGGCAGGCGCGTCGTCGGCCGTGTGCGACGGGCGCCCGGCGCGAAGGGGCGGGGCGCGGCCCGGATCGGCCCAACGCCCGCCCCGGACGGAACTTTCCGGCTAGGGTTAGTGACAGGTTCTAGTGTGGTGGTGATGGTGGTGGTGGTAGTCGACGGTTTCCTAGTTCTTGTGAATTTGAAAACTGAGTTAGAAGTAGCATCGTTAGTGAGGGAGGAACTGGCCGTCGCCGGCACCGTGGTCGACGGCGGTACGGTCGTCACCGTCGTCGCCTTGCCGGTGGTAAGGACGGTGGTGTCGAGCGCTTCCTCCGCCTCCTCCTCCTCATTCTCCTCCTCCTGCTCCCCACCGTCGTACAGCGTGCCGAAGCGCTTATCGTTATTAGCAAATGTATCACTACTACCCTCCAACCCGGCGTCCAGTACACCACTACCCGTAACGCTTTCACCGGTGTTAGGTATGGTGGTGGTGGTTATCTCTAGCGTCAGTTCGCCCGGCAATCCTTGCGAACCGTCACTAGTCGCACCACCGCCGTCCGCTCTGTGCAGTGTCGGACCAATCGGAACGGTGGTGTCAGTCACCTCCGCGCTCGACTGATAGTCAACGGTTTGCTGCTGCCGCTGCCGCTGCTGCTCCTGCTCCTGCTGTTCTGCACTGTCACCGCTTGAAAATGCTAAATTGGTGGTCGGTCTGCCCGTGCTACTATTATCGCTATCGTTACTACTACTACTATAACTACTACTTTCGCTATTGCCGGCGCGGTCGTTGCTAATAGCGTTGCTGCTCACGCGCTCAACGCTACTGTACTGTCGTGTGCTGTAAGGTATCAAGTTTGGTTCTGACGATTGTGATGGTTCGCTTGTGGTGGTGGTGGTGGTGGTGGAAGCTGTAGTGTATATGGTTTGGAAGTCTGTAGATGGTACCAAAAGAGAGGAATCGGTGCCTACATCATCACGCTCGGTCTCCTGCAGCCTGCTGTTGATGTACGGTACGCTGGTCGTCCGTCTGCGATCGATGGTGTTGTAGCTGCGGTTGGTTGTAAAAGAAGGGAAAAGAGAGGGGTGGAAATGAAAGACGGAGACAGGCAGTGCAGGATTACGAGTCGATATGGTGGGATATTTCAGTGGTGGATTGTTTCTACCGATCAATGGAATATTTCAGTTATACGATGGAAGTTAAGAAAACACTGGTGTGTTATTTACAGTGACTTGAAAATATTATCAAGAGTATAACTAAATTCGTGCGGTATCAGTGCTTCTTGGGTATGGTCAAGGTCTGGCCGAGCCACTAATGTGCTTTGGATTTTTCTGTGATTTAGTTTACATACCCATAGCGGGATAGTCAATCCTACAAATGAAGGGCGGTAGCAGTCCAAATCGGATTCGCTACCACATCGGACCTATTGACAAGCCTACGTTGTTACTACTTATGTCTCTATTACATTGGGTGAATGGAATAGGAATTAATTTGTCAAATTTCAAAATGAATTGGTTTGTTGCATCGCAGGACAACAGATTCACACGTTCCATCTCTTTATAAATGATAAAGTCACATATGGCAGCATGGTAAAACCTTAAGATGCAATAAGCTCCTTTGGAGTACCGACCAAACTGATCAGGCTATCAAGAATGACCATGGCCAACGTCACATGTCAAGTGAAGGTGGATGGAAAACTCTCAGCATCCTTTATTTCCCTAGCATAGACCTTTGGGAGTGTCAATCTTGAATATCCTTTTTTTCTACATGATGTTAGAGAGGGTCATCCGCGACTCGAAAGTGAAGACTTCGGGAACCATCTTCTGCAAGCCAACCCCAATAAGTATCTTGACATACGTTGATGACATAGACCTCATTGGTCTGCAGTTCTCCTATGTGGCGGAAGCCTACCAAAGGAGCAGAAGACCTCGGGTTGCAGATTAACGAGGCTCAGTATGACAGCCTAATTCTCCTTGACTACATAATCTACTAATAGGCACAATTCATTTGTCAGAGCCGCGTCTTCTGTCTCTTCTGCATTTCCAGTGCCGTGAACCACTTCCTGTAATATATTTTTAGACACAGTTCATAGCTGTACAAAAGCTCGAAGGATGAAAATGAACTTGGAGTCATTTGTAGATTTGTGAACGGAGTAGCTGTTAGTTTGCAAGTGTTCTAGAAGGAGCCTTCAATCAAACACGCTGCAATAACAACCAACTGCATATTCAAATCGAATCGAACTTGCAACACCCACGGGTCGGATTTGATTCCCGACTTGATGATAGGCTCGCACATTATTCTGCATTAATGCATAAAATGCGTGATTTATGTATTGTTATAGTACTAGATCTAGAAGTACTAGTAGCTAATAAATCTAGTGGTAGCGAGAGAAAATCTGTTTTACTGGTTGGGAGGCAACGTTGAGCAATGAAGAAATAGAATAATAGCTACTACTTTCCCATAACGAACCTTTGAGCTTCACAAAAAACCAAACGAAGTTACTTATACTCCTGACATTGATTTGTGTATCAAATGGATTTGACTCATGAACATATTGGTGCAATCATTAGAAGAGTGCATTGATGACATTTATAAGATCGTCACTGGATAGAAAAATCTTATGGTAAAGCTTACTCGAAATGGGAACGAATGCGAGACTTACCGATTTGGAGACGCACGCTCCGGCTCGTTCTCTGCCGCGCTGCTCGCCTCCGTCGGCTTGCGGTACCAGTTCCGATTGACCGGCTCCTCTTCCGGTGCCGCATCCTCCCCATCCTCCACCTCGGCATCCTGCTCCGCCACCGTCGTCGGTCGCTGGCGCCTGATACTGACGTACTTCGGCACGGACGTGGGCTTGCTGGTTGTGAACGTGGACGGCTGGTTCTCCTCTTCATCGATGTCCTCATCGTCGTCGTATCGGTCCTCGATCGAGGTCGCCTTCGTCGGGCGCACGCGTTGCAGCGTCACGTACTTTGGCTTCTCCCGGAACACTCCCTCGAACTCGGGCAGCTGGTCGAGACCCTCGTTCTGTGGTCCGACGCGGCTGTTCGTGTACGAGTTGCGCACGACCGACGAGTACTTGTTCTCCGGCAGCGACCCCGACTTGTCCTGCTGCGTGAAGGTGATGGCCGGCCGGAACTTCTGTCCAACGTTGCCGGTGCGGCTGAGGACTCGCTCGTACAGCGACTTGCTGATGGTCGGTGCGGTCGTGGAGATTGTGTCCGTCTCGGCATCCTTCAGCTGGATGGAACCGTCCTCCTGCGCTTGCAGCTGCTTTTCCAGCTCCTCAATGCCACCGACCTTCTTGATCAGTGCGATCAGCTCCTTGATCACCTTGGGATCCTCTTCCGGCTGTGTCTCGGTGTTGTCTTCGTCCGAGTAGTCCACCTCCACCGTCGGCTCAGTCGTGGTGGTCGTGGTGAAGATGTTCCGGTTGAAGAAGTTGTTCCTGTTGCCGGCGGCGGTAAGCCGGGGACGGGCCGTGGTCGAGGTGGTTGGCGTCGCTACCGTCGTCGTGGAGGTCGTGGTGCTTGTTGTCGAGGTCGTTGAAGCTGCCGTCTTCGAGCAGATCACGTTACGGGCGTAGTCGCACGAATCGGCCAACTTGTTAAACACTAGCCCGGACGGGCAGGTGAACTGGTGCGCCACTAGCCCTAGACTGGGGCTGTCCAAACACCAGAAGTACTTTTTGCAGTCACGTGGATGCGGGAAGAAACCTTCATCTTCGCATTTAAAGTCTACCGGGGAAGCACGAGAGATGGGAAGGCAACATTAGTAGGACATTAGGGGTGGCGATTCTAAGCCCTGACACACTTACCTGCTCCCGGATCGGGTGTTGTCGGCGGCTGCGGGGTGGTGGTTCGTCCGCCGATGTACAACGAATCTTCTGTCGTGGTCGTGGTGGTGGTGCTGGTGGTGGTAACGCGCGCCGGTCGTGCCACTTTACGGCCTTGCGAAGTTTTGAACGATGCCTTTATTTCGTTATTGTTGTCGGTGTTCACACGGTTGCGCGTTGCGGAACCGGGTCGGCTGCGCGAACGGCTCGGCTTCCGCGGTCTGCCCGATGAAGCAACATCATTGATGCCCACTCTGTAAGACAATATGGACGATCACAACACCGCACAATTGGGTTAGGATTTAGACACACTTACTCTGTACTGGCCAGCAGTGCCTCCTTGGCTGCTTCAATGATCGGGTACGGTTTGCCGTGACAGGTGCCTCGGAAGTCGTCGTTATCGATCGACCAGAACATGATACCGCCGAGACCCTGTTCCGCGACGTACTTTGCCTTGCGCCGTGCGATTGCCTCGTCGTCGTAGCCGACCCACTGGTTGCCCTTGTACGCGTACGGGCCCATCGCCTTCGGGTTGGGCTGCACCACCGTCCAGTCGTTGCCGTCCTTCAGGTTGGAGCAGATCTCGTAGTACGCCAGGTAGCCCTTTTCGCGCGTCGCATCGCCCTGCTCGCCGGGCCCGTCGGCTGGCGCTCCAATGTCGGTCGCGTCCGGGTTGTACAGTGTGTACGAACGACCGTACGTGGGAATACCCAGCACCAGCTTGTCACGATCTGCGCCCGCTTTCAGATAGAACTTGACGCTGTAGTCCTGCGGAGAGGGAGAGGGGGGTGGGGCAAAGCAAAGACACGAAACAATCGAGTCAGAAATCGAGAGCTCCTCCAAATAAAAAACAAACCCTGCACGAACTTACAATGTTGAGCTCGGAGTCGAAGTTGTACTCGGAGGCTTCCTCCAAGGAGAAGAGCGGCGAATGATGATTTACCGCCGGCTCGTAGGCACTGTGGTAGTCGTAGGAGAGCAGATTGAACCAATCGAGGTACTTGTTCAGCTTCGGCACATCGTAGCCCTTCTCGACATACTCGATACCGGCCGGGACCGCCATCGTGAGCAGCAGCCGCGGACGGCCCGTCTTGGACGCTTCCCGCTCAAACTCTTCCCGCAGCTCCTGCACCAGCTGGGCGTAGTTCTCCCGATCCTTTGGCTTCGAGCCGTCCCGGAACGCCGGATACTCCCAGTCCAGATCGAGCCCATCGAAGTGGTTCTGGCGCAGAAACTTGATCGAGTTCTTCACAAACTGGCTGCGCCGTTCCGCGTCCGCGACGAGCGGTGAAAACCTGGACGAGCCCTCGTTCCATCCGCCGATAGCGAGCAACGTTTTCAGGTTCTTGTTGTACGTCTTCAGGCCGGTAAACTTAGCAAATCCACCTACGAGAGACGGATGAGGAGAGGAAAGGGGTGTTTGAGAACGTAAGCGAACGTTCCATTGCATCCGGTGCGTTCCATCGGCACCTACCTTGCTCGATGTCCTGATACTTGTCGTACGGTTTGAGCGTGTTCTCTTTCGTAAAACCGCCGAACGAGTAGATCAGATGCGTGCAGAGGTACGGGTTGATGTTCTGTGGCGTGAACTTGGCCGTGCCCGGTCGGTAGACCGACCAGTTTGTGTAGTAGCACACGACGCGCTGGTTGTTTTCGGCCGCCAGTGATTCATGGCCGCTCCATAATGCTAGAATCGCTATTGCTAAGAATAGCTCCGCTCCGTTGCGAAGCTGCGGGAAAAGGGTGAAATGTGTTGGTAGAACAAAGGGAACATTAAAGCTTTTGCTTCTTCCGTTGAAGCAGAGAATTGAAGAGGGAGGAGTTGTGCGCGGTGAATGGCACGTGCTCAACATACAAATCGATGCCTGTCAGCATTTTGGCTTTAGGCAACAGTTCTTCGTCTACACTTAAGACTTTTTCTGAGATGTTTTTAGAGATAACAGGACGGGTTGGAAGCATCGACCTGGTTAGAATGTATAAGACCTCAACATGGGTGAACTGAGTTCTGCCCCCGCTAGAGGGGAGTAGAATATTTCTGAGTGGGTGTTTTAAATTGAACTGAGCACCTACATGCATGAGCAGTGATGGCACAAAGGCTCATCGCCACAGCGATACATTCGTAAATAATAATCTTAAAACTATTTTGTTTATGATCTTATTCTTAGAGGTACGTTCTTGAAGATGATATTTGAACCTTTTTTCTCGCCTGGAGCAAGACTGGAGCAAAGCATACACAGGCCTGAACTACAACATTATACCATATAAAAGCAATGCATAAATATATGGTATTGAAAAAATGATACAACTTAATGGCGAAAATAACACTAAACCCTTAAAAAAATAGTATCGAACCTCATACAAGGACTGAAAGAAAGATTTTCAACAATCCGAAATGAAGGCATCATGAAAGAAGCAATGTTGTTCCCTTTGAAATTTAAAGAATATTGAAATTTGGTAAAAAAAACCTTCCCAATAAAATTGATTTTATCTCTTGCAACAGAGTAAATGATGCAATAATATAATTGTTATTTTTTTATTTTATTTTATTATTTTGATTTTAATAATAAAAATAATAAAAATAATAATAATTCGATATGTACATAAAAGCTGCTATACATATTTTTTTATTTCGGTATAGGATTTGATGAGAATCTTTTGATATGGAGGAAGCAAGAAACATTTAAGTATCTAAGCTCCGTACCTTTCGAGCCACTGTTCTCGACTGGAGGCTGGAATTCCACGAAATTGTTTCTGACAGCAGAACTGTAATAAAAAGCGTTTTTAAATGCGCTAATTTATTAAATATAGTTGCACGGTCATCGTTGCATTAAAACAAGTGTGGAATCCACTGGTTTAGCCATGTCTCAGAAGTTTTTGCATCTTCCCATATTTTGCAGCCATTGATTAGTTTAGAATGCGCGTAGCAAAGGCGTTTGCATCTGAGAATTAATTTCAAGATCTTCAACATCACATCAGGAAGTTCCTTTTATCTATGATGCTATTTTTATGAGTAAAATCCTTGGGAAATTCAGAATTAGAAACTCTAGCAACATCTCCCAATATTTCCTTAAAGATGCATATCTCAAAGGAGTTTACATCTGAGATTGAATGTCAAGGCCTTCAACATCGATCAGTAAGTTTAATTAATCTTTGTTGCTATTTTTAAGTGTGGGATCCTTGAGAAATTTAGAATTAGAAATTCTTTCAACATCTCAGAAGCTTTTGCAATCAAGTTAGTGACATTGCTGGGTTTAAGTTGTGTATCGCAAAGGAATTTCCATCTCCGTGTTAATTTGAAGGTCTTCATCATCTCATAAGGAAGTTATTTTATTCTATAATGCTATTTTTAAGAGTGATATCCTTATAGAAGCTCAGAATTAGTAACTCTTGCAACATCTACGAATCTTTTTCAACAAAGGTAATGACATTCCTGGGTTTAAGATGCGTATCGCAAAGGAATTTGCATCTGAGCGTCAATATCAAGGCCTTCAACATCTTATCAGAAAAATCTTTTAATCTATAATGCTATTTTTATGAGTAAAATCCTTGGGAAATTCAGAATTAGAAACTGTTGCAACATCTCAAAATATTTCCTTAAAGATGCTTATCTCAAAGAAGTTTGCATCTGAGATCTGAATGTCAAGGTCTTCAACATCGCAACAGGAAGTTCATTTCCTTTGATACTATTTTAAGAGTGTGATCCTCGTAGAAATTAGATCGCTTGTTCTTTGAGATATCCCAACTCGCGCTATAAAGATGGCCGATTCATATTGATTGAGTGTTTGAGGACTGGAATGACTCACAAGATTTGCATGTGTGCACACCCCGTCACCACAGAATCCCTCTAGAACAGTCGGCAAGAAGTTGGTTCGATCTTAAGTCGATACTATTATTAGCATGTCAAGTCTTCGCGAGGCTTCTATTTCTTGTTACCGTGCGGAAGAGAGCGTTGGAATGTGCGACGCGATGGACTCGCCAGATAAGAAGATATTCTCTCCAGCCGTTGGAAACAGGAAACGGAGAAGCAACTTCTCACGGCACGGCGTGTTGTGTTGCTAGTGCAACCGTAAAAGGGAAATCGTGTGATGATACCGTTTCCAACTTATGACACGCTTCTGGCCCGTTCTCATGCTTTCGACTAGAAACGCGTCTCGCGCACATCCCGCGACAGGTAGGTTACGCAAAACGGTGCGCAGAAGAGCACAGCTGGCGAAGAAAGAAAGGCGCACAGAGCTCACACGAAAAAAACCCGAAAGAAGCACGCAGAAGCGCACACACACACGCGCGCGCGCGCAATAAATCGGCTCCCTTCCAATATCCTTTCCCGGATCCAAATTGCTGAAGCGACCTGCCCGCCCGGGGGACCGTATGTGGGAAACTAAACGGCTTATGCCATTGTGTGTGTGGGGGAGGGGGGTTGGTTGGCGCGCGGTGGTGTGTTGTTTTGATTGCCATTACGAAAGCAACAACAACCGGGGCCGGGGCTAGCGCTAAGTGAAAGTTGTAGTCGAATCTTCGTAACCCGCCAGCCAGCAGCATTGGCTTTGATACGGTGATGGGTGAAGGCCCCCACGCGCGGCAAGGCTGGTAGCACCGGACCGGCGGCTGGAAGAACGGTGCAGGAGAAAGATCACGGTGGACAAAAATCGAATCGAATGCCCAGTGAAACCGAACGGCCTGGGTCCTCCGAGCGTGCGCGGTTAAGGTGTGTCATCCGGAAATTCCATCTCACGCCCAAAGCGGAACTGGCGGCGGGGCAGGTCGGGCCGGGTTGAGGTTAAATTTATCATCACCATTGGATGAGTGGAGAATAGGTTGGTGCCGTTACGTTTGTTTTCTTTTCTTCCTTCACTTTCCTGACGATCACGATGAGGATGATGGTAATGATGCTGTTGTAAACTTTCCTTTTCCATGCCGTACCGCGATCAGGTTGCATTTTTTGGGAACTGGGCAGGTCTGTTGGAATTCTGTTTTGCTGGCCGTTCGGCCCAAAGCGGACAGTCGAGCGGAGTGGAGTGTGTGAGCTAATGCGACAAATCGACATTCCCGCCGGCTTTGTTCCGGATTAGGCCACTACGTCTGCTACTACGTCACTTCCAGCATGGAAGGGTCCCTCCAAAAAAAACATTTCCAACCGTTACAAAGAAAGAAAAGCCATGCCGACACCGTTCACTAAAGATTGTAAAGTAAAAGTGTAGTTACAGGTCGAACTTGTAGCAGCAGCAGCAGCAGCAGCAAAAAAACTCACCCTTACACCAAGCTTCCAAATGGCCTTCCCAAAATGGCAACCTGTTCTCGGTGGCTTTTCGCTACTTTTGCTTGGAATCTCGAGTTATCAGTTTTTCAGCGTTTCAGCCCGGTTAATCATCACCCGGTCTTGCAATCAGGTTGCTTAATGTGGTAGCCCTCCATATCGCCCTCTCCTCCCCTCTCCCCCCCTCTCCATCTATAGAAGCGACCGATCGAAACCGGTACGAGCCGAAGAGAGCTAAAGGTGATATTGCTCAAAGCCCCACATTGCGTAATGCCCTTGTTTTTGAGTGTTGCTGCTGCCACTTCAACACGCAGGGTAAGCACAGCAGGGCAAGGAGAGCGGGAAGGAGGGGGAGGGGGAGGGAGGACGAAGGGGAGGAACGAAAGAAGCACAGCAAACCTGTTCCATCCAAAAACCCTAGCAGGATGTGTCGGCCAGTTTGCTTTTGGCTGTTGGCTAATAGCGTAATGTTTTCCAAAAAAATGCGGACACCAAACATAATGTCTCGTCCGCGCCCCTCGCCGCCTTCCCGCAGCAAGAAATCAATCGATGGCGTGCGATGGTGGGTGCGTGCCTGACGGTGCTTGGACCCGCTTTTCCTTTCAAACGAAAATCGATGCGCCATCAGCTTTACGGAGGCCATTTGTTTTAATCGGCGCCGATTATTCGGGACCTTTCCAGGCGGGGTGGCCGTTACAACGGTTGCATAAGGGCGGTGGTGCCGCGTAGAACCAACCAAGAAAGGATAAGAATGTCACCTGACCAAACTTGGCTACAAAATGTGTGTGTGTGTGTGTGTTTGTTTCTTCTTCGCCGTGCCAAAACCAGCCGAAAGCCCAAACCGGATATGTTCGGCGGGGTCCTGCTGAAAGACCTTGCGCACGGTGTTATGGCTAGCGTGGTACGCGTTAGGGTAGGTTAGATGACATCACAACACATCCATTTGGGAGTCACCCAATTTCACAAGATTGCAACGCCCGCTTTTTCGACACAATACCATCCAGCCCAACAGGAATCGCCACGCGGGTACCGGTTTTGTCACTTTAAGCTGTTGCGTTTTTCGTGCTACGATTATAATGCTATTAAATCATCATCTTCCCCCCCCCCTATCTCTCATCAGATTCCACGCCCGAAAGGTATGTGAACGGTGGGCTTACTAATTAGCGTACCGGACATTCCACTGTTGACACTTGGTCTACGGCTTAGTATTACGCGCGAAACCCTGGGCGAAAGTGACACTTCTTACGGCACTGTGCAAACGACATGTGTACACAGATAGGTAAAAGTGAAATTTTGTTTGATGCTGTACTGTTTGAAAGAAGAAGAAAAAGAACAGTACTCGACACACAAACCCATCTCGGTAGCCATGATTTTGTTTGTTTTGGAGTGTTTGCGTCCTAGCTCCAGGTTGCAGGTGCAGCTACCGCGACTTGCGCGACGTTCTCTTTTAAACGAGCGGCTAGTATTTATTGGCATTGGCAGGCATCGATCTGGGGTGTGTGGTAGTGTGTGCGCAGTGAGGTGTATCGTACCCCTCAGGCACATGGTACCTGTCACCTGCTGCTATCCAAAACAACAACGGCAGCAAAAACTGCGTTGGAACGTCGAGGTCAAATCAATATGGCGGCATTCTTGCACTAGCGGTGTGACAATTGCCGCGCTACAATGTCCAGCGAAGCAAAAACAAAGATGGCGATCGAGGCTGGTAGCTGAGTGAGCGTCTTCAGCCGCACGAACACGCGAGCGCACAGGTTTGACAGGTGCTACCAGAATTGATACATAATCGTGACACGGTTCACTTTCGCGCGATGACTAAGGCGTACAACAAACACGGCATTGTGCTTCGGTAACCATCCAAACCGTTTCCAATCGAGCGTAAGAGCTGCCACGCCAAGATTAACATATCACCACGGTGTTAACCATAATCGATCAACCGCTCCCCGCGCGCCAGCAGTATGCACAGTCATGCAATTGTAATCATACGTAATGCTTTCGGGTAGGAAGAGGAAACGTATCTACACGGCCCCACACGGCGAAATTGAAGCGAAGTAGCAGCAGCAGCAGCAACAAAAATGGCAAATCTATATGAGAAACTCTTGACATGAACGACTGGGTTACGAGGCCATCGAGGGTGCCTTTAAAGAGGCTTCATTATCTCACCTACTGCCGCCTCTGTCGGGCCGCCGTAACGCTTGGCCGATCATCGCAGATCTCACACGCGTCACACCGTGCGCGGGTTCCTTTCCATTGTAGTCTAATTAGCGCCATGCCATGGTGAGAAACGGACCTCTTCTCCGCGAGCGTTTACAAGCCGAGCGTGAAGAGTCGATGAAATCACCCTTGTAACGCAGATGGGATAACATTTGTCCAAATGTTGTTGCTGTTAATTACATTATTATTATTACTGCCGACGCGCGGGCACTGCGAGCTGTTTTATGATCTTCTTGAGAGCGCGCGCGCGCGTGCGCACACATCAGCCCCGGGTTGAAGCAGCGACTTTGCAGAGACCACTGTGTGTCTTTTTTTTTGTTTTAGCGGTGAATAAATATTTGCCCCGAAGCGCGAGGCCGCTGCAAGCAATCCGTATGGCAGCAAAGAAACAAACACTTCATGCATCATTTTGCCGAATAAATATCTCTGACATGAACAGATCGTCCGAGGGTAGGCGCGGCCGCGCAACAGCAAAGGTTAAACCACCCCGGGGAGGGAACACCGAACGGGGTGACGAAATGGTACCTCCCGGTACTCCCACTCCAAACTCTCCCAACGGCAGACAGCGTGCTGAGAAAGGCCATTACTTGTGGTCGCAGCATGAATCTACAAAAAACAAATCCTCAAAGTGGCTTGTTTTGTGCCCCGTGGTGACGGATCTGCATGAGGATCACGCACAGAAACGTGACTCAACGTCGCGGGGGAAGGTTCTGGTTCGGGTGGCCTATTGCAACACCGTTCGTTCTATGCCCGCCGCGGGAGTGACTGTGCGCTTTGGAGTGACTTCCACAAAACGGCCTACCTGCTAAAGGTGCTCTAGTGGCTAGGAACGGGGCAGACCCTGGCTTAATGAATCACGGCTCTTGGGAATGAACGGCTCTTGGTACAACAATGTCCAAAAGGTAAAGAGATACAGCACCGAACAGCACGTCCTGCGGAAAGCTACAACCCATTTAGGATGTGCCTGGCTCGAATGCACAAACAGCAGCGCATTACCAATAATGCGGGGGGCGGGGTGACCCTCCAAGGGGTTTCGCTTCAATCAAACACCTCCAGAGTCTCAACCCCTTGCAGTAACGGTACCGAGGAGTGGAGCTGCAGCAGAGCACCCGAAAAAAAAAAAATCGCACACACACACACAACAATATGCATAATGGTGAGGAGTAGTAGTGTAGTTGACGACTTACCGGAAACATGGTGGTGCTCGTTCGCCTCCGATTTTGCCCACTGCTTGGCCGTACAACCCAGCGGCACGGTGCGGCCGACAGAATGTGAAACGAAACACCTACTCTCCCCGCGTCCGGCTGCACTCCTTCGCTAGACGTGCCGGACACCGTTTTGTGACCCGCTACTGATACTCTCTCTCTCTCACTCTCTAGCACTCGTTCTGTTCGTTGCAGTGATGGCTCCCGTAATGGCTGATTTGGAAGAAAGAACACAAGAAACGGGTAAGTGTTTAGCTTGCGGGGAGGGGAGGAGGATTGGTCATTACGATTCGGAAATGGAATGGTTGGGGGCCGGTTAGTTCGTACCGTTCGTGGTGTGCACCTTCAAAGCAAATAGGGGAAGAATTGCGGTACAACTGTTTCCTGTCCCTATCAGGGTTAGGTGCATCAGCTCATCCTTTGGGGAGGGTGTAACAATCTGTGCAGGAATTGAAGGTTGAAGATAGGACACAGGGAAGGTGAAGAAAGAGAAAGAGAAAAGAAGGGTTATCGAAGAGGGAAGAACTCGATGGCAGAGCATTTGTTGCAAAACGCGGATCTACGGAATTTACGAAAAGTTTGAAATCCAAGTCCAAGAGTGGGACGGACTCTAGCTCCAGGTATGCGAAACACGCTGACCTCCCGCCAGCTGGCAACTTTCATGCAGGACACTGTGCAGATCGTTCGTCCGTTTGAGATGGTGATCTTGGACCGATTGCAATGCCCCGCTGACTAAAGCGAACGAGTAGATAACATCAATAGCGAAAGAATTGTGAAAGTAGAAGTCGAACTGATTTGTCTTGCTTCAGACATCAGGGAGATATCTAGAGAGATCACACGACGAAGTGTGAGAGAGCGAGATCTCGGTACATTGCAACAACTTCCCAACCGATCGCCCTAGATTGACCCAGTAGGAAAGGACTCGCGGTATGCGCGCATTGCCCGAGGAAGCAAAAGCATGCTGCTCCACTTAATGGCCGGCGGTGCTGTACCGGGCTGCTCTACTTATCACGCTCCGCAGAACATATAGGGATGCTGGTGTACGGGGCGGCTGGGGCCCCGCTCCTCCTTAGATGGCGTGCGCAACACGGCAAAACACCATCCAAAACCGAACGGCCATCGCAAAAGGGTCTCCGCCAGCCGTGGCAGCAGTGCTGCTAAATACCGGTCGCTCGATATCTCGCAGCGAAAAAAAGGAAAACGTGGCAAACACACACACAGGCACACACGCGCGCGGTGGAAGAAAGCGCGAAATGATGCAATTAACATAGACGTTTCAAAATGCACCAAGGCACACACGCGATCGTGTGCACGGTACCAGTGCCGGTGGAAATTTCGAACCGAACGTCCAATCGCGCAGTGCCGCAAAGGGAAAAGGTATCGATAGTGCGGCAGTGAAAAGAGGCAGTGAAGGAAAAAAAAAGCAGCCAGATGGAGAAGAAATTACCGCCGGAAGCAAAAAGTCGTCGCTTTCGGTTCGGCGACTGATAGATTGTGCGTGTGCACGTAGCCGCATGCATTACAATCGGGTGCGAGGGAGGGGGGGGGAGGAAGGGGAAGGTTGGTTAGCCTGCACAAACTACACATTGCAATTCTGCCCCCAACCACCACCACCAGCACCCCCGTCCGCGCCATCAAAAAGGCAAATCTCTTTTTTTGGAAACGCAAGAGAAAAGGGAAAAAAACGCGGGTCCGCACGCCCCCGCCCACATGGTTACGATTGTTTTGTGCGGATGGTGTACCACCGCTAAAGGGAGCGCCTTTTTTCCCTCCTGCTTCGCAGGTTCGTTGTTTGTTGCTGCTGCTCAACTCTCCGATCGATGTTTCCTGTTCGCAAATTCAATGAAAGTACGCAAACGAAACGTGGGGAAAATAACGCTCAACATGGGGTGGTTGGTTTTTTAAATCACCCGGAACCGCTAGGAGCCAGCCAGCACATGGTTAAGGTGTTCGATTTACAAACTGCCACAATAAAACTCTCCCCCCCCTCCAAGGGGAAAAAATGTGGATTAAGGCAAAAGCGCCACTTTCAACAGGGGATGTTTGTGCGATGTGTGGTCTTAAATAACTAAAGCGCACGCGTGAACCACCTCGCGTGAACTAAGGCACACGCTCACCCGATAACCGGAACAGTGGTGTGTGATGAAACAATAACCCACGGAAACACGATCACCCAGCGCGGGAATCGCTATTTTCAAGAACCTATTGCACACGGCGAGCTTGCTGCGAACGTAACCGCGCAATGCAACCCGCCGCAAACCATTGTCTGCGGGAACGGGGTGAACCTTCCGCCACCGGTGCGCGGACGGAAGATGCAAGATTTATGCGTCTCGTGGACGGAAGATCTCACCGGTCAGTGTGAGGGTTAGAATGTGGAAGCTCAAGTACGAACCGTGCCATCCATTTCCACTTCCTTTGGCGCGTTTTCAGCGGTACGTCCAATTCATTTCCTTTCGCTGTTGGTGACAACCGGATTTGTGGAGTTCCTGGTTGTATGAAGGCTTGGAATTGCTAATGGTATAATTCGACTACCGGTATGTCTAAGGCTCGAGGCGTTGCATCTGGAGGTCAAAGACGGGGACGTATTCTAACAATCCACTTACAATGCGTGGTTAGAACCGTAGAGTTGCAACCTTGCAAGTTCCACCTGGTGGAACTGGTAGGGTTAGGATTGCTCAAGGTTCTGATCTCGTTCCTCAGGAACTGCTCCAAGAAACAAGCAACCAGGTCTAGTCGTGCCAAATGCCCAACGATACACGTCAAAAAAGCTTTCTATACCCGTCTACGTCGTTACGTCTGGAATGCCTACCCAGTCCCCTAGCAAGTAGCGTACGTGCGTGCAATGGTGCTACCCAAAATTGATCTTTCCGAGCCCGTCCGATCGCTTGCACACTGCAGTTTCTGCTCCGACAGTCCGCACAGGCCGCCCGCAACATAATGGACAATGCATGTGTCGTCATTTTGTGGATCCGTTCGGTTTACTATTGGAGGACTAGCTAGCGTTTGTTTTCCCGCACCACCGTACCGCGGCCACCGGTGGCCATTGTGAGCAGCACAGAAGCCAAAAAGGCGAACAGTCGTCCCCCGGGCCACATGAGAGACAATGCAGACCTCGCTAATATTGGCCACTCGGTTGGCCGCAGTTTTGTTGTTCTTCTGTTTTGTTTGAGGCTGCCAGGTTCCCAGGCGATGGAGAAAGATGCAAGAAAACAGAGTGCGCAATCGCGTACCGGGTGGAAATTTGATGAAAACGAAGGCAGCAAAATGCATTCATGCTGCGCACAGATTGCCCAACCGCTCGCTCTGCTAAGCGGGGCAGCGGGCGGTCTAATGTGCTGCACGTACCAGAAGGTGTTTGGTTGATGACCGTTTTGGGATAACGTGGCAACCGTGGACCATACTACAGGCCGGACCGCACATTCCAAGCTATGGTCACTTAGTCGCAGGTCGCAAAGTTGACTCGTGTTGTCACACAAACCGCGCAGTATCAATTGGTACAGAGAGAGATAGAGAGGGAGAGAGAGATGCGAGCGAGCACTAGCATCCTCGGACAGTAGGATAATTACATAATAAATTACTTATATAAGCCTACCATACATGACAGATGAGATAATTGAGGAGACGCTCGCGACGCCATGGAGACATCGCAAAACATCGCTCGGGAATGCTGCATTTGGTACGCTTTTACTACCCTCAAGGAGGGGCTGGGGCGGGGGGGGGATGAAGGGAAGGTGATGATTTCTGGTGACATTTCGACAAAAGCCATCACCCATCGGCGGTGGCTGTCAGGTGGCCCTACGCTTCCGCATGCAAGGCGACCCGTTGCCTGGGATCTTATTACATTACGCCGATCGCTCACAACAATTGCAGACGCCTCGTGGCCGTTTTCCCTTTCTCCGGGAGAGGGGCAGCCGCATGTACTTTTTTTTTTCTTTTTGTAAATTATCCAAGCTTTTTTTGGCAATCCCCATTTTGCACACTTTTGGGCGCTGTAAAGCGAAACCATGCGCCATGTTGGTGCAGCTTGACGAAACCGATTTCCAGAAAGGAAGCAACGTGCGGAGATGGGTACGGCTTCTTCTCTGCCCAGGCCCAGAGTCGTCGTTCGGGCAACGGATACGGAGTTCCTTTCTCTCTTTTTCTAGACTAGTTTCTGCCTGTTTTTGCTCTCTACTACTGCTCGTTGTCGTCAACCCCCCCCCCCCCGCCACCGACAGTGCGCGTCGAGTTGCAGCGTAGTTGACTCTACCACGATTCGAGATTACCGGTTTCCCTCACGACCGCCGGCACTCTACTCCGAAAGAAAGGGAAAACTGGCTACGTAGCGAGTCAGCAGTGCGGTGCAAACGATGCCTAGGCATATGGCGACAAAATGTGAAGGACACGCTGCGATTCATACCCGCGCACTGTACACGCGTGTACGCCACCGAACGGATCGATGATCGCCCGATCGGTTTGTGCTAGTAGTGCCAGGTGTAAAGTGAAGGTTACAACCGCAACTAGGGCTATCACTAGCCCGCTCTGCGGGTGTGTGTGTGTGTGGTGCGCTCCAACCACACCAGGAAACGCGTGTAGCGGCGAGATCTCACCAGCGCGAACTAGAAGCTAGAAACTCTGGAATTCAGACTCTGCGCTAATGGGCGGTCTAACTTTGATCGGTCGCTTCCTTGTCGCGGCCGGTGCGTGTTGTGTGTGGTTGATTGAAGCTTGACGCTGCCGCTGGGTTGTAGGTTGGGCGCTAGACAACAACCAAAAAAGTGCAAATATTGACACCGGATTTGAAGTGGCCCAGCCGCGCAAAAACGTCTTTCCAGGGAACACGGGTAGGAATGCCGGGTCAACAGGGCCTGCAGCAGGCCTGGGCCCTGTTTTTCGATAGAGTCACACACATACACACATACTCGGTAATACACACACACATAGAAACGTTTGGTGGCTTCGCAACTTTTAGAAGGCGCAACGAAATCGAAAAGAAAACGGGCTCTGCAAAAAAAACCAGACATTCACTTATCCTTGCGGGCACACTCGGGCGAAGCGATACGAGATAATAGTGGCTGCACATCGAAAGTGAGATGAAGCTGAGAAGGAAGTGGAAGTAGTAGGAGAAGAAGAAAAGCTTGCTGCCAACAGGATGGAGGTGGCGGTTTGCAAACCTCTCGTTTGAGGTGGATTAGAAATCAGAAACTTCGGAGCGCACTAGTAGCAGCACTAGTAGACGCATCGTCGAAAACGCCTGAGCGCTTCCGCACTCGTGCGGTGGGCAGTTCTTGCGCAACGTTGCATGGAGCGGAGATTTGGAAACGGTCTCCCAGGTCGCGCAAGACCTCAAGATACGGCCCGGGTCACACTTTAGCGCCAGCGCCTATAATCACACGCAGCGCGAGATCTGGCCGAGGGCGGATGGGGGGAGGGAGGCTTGTGTGGCGGGTTATTGGAAGGGTGGAAGGTGACTGTTTTGTTTTGCTTAAAAGACGCGATTGGCCCCGCCGCGCCACACTATGTAGGCCAGCGCGAAGACAATTACGCGAACGCGCGCGGAGCGTAGCCGTTCGCACCTTCCCTTCCTGCTAGTAGCTGCTGCCACTGCTACTACTGTGACAGAGTTTTTTCGACTCGATCTTACGCAGCAGCATTCCAATTCCAGCTAAAGCTAGTCTTCAGGGGGTTGTGTGTGTGACTGGGAGAAAGGGGGGGAGGGGGGATGGGGAGGAGAGGGTTATTTCTACTTCTCCGCAGTTGATTGTGATGCTGTGTCGTGGTCGGTCGTGGAGCCCCCAACATTCGCTTTCGGTTCCAATTTAGTATACGATCACACACATGCACGCACACACATAGACACACACACACAAGAACGCACTGCCACAGTCACATGTACACACGGTGCAAACACACCTGGGGAGTCGTCGAAGGTACTAAGTCAGCAAGGGGGGGAAACAGCAGAGGGCGACACACTTGAACGGAGTCGGCTACGTCTGCGAGACACTGGAGCGGACCTGCGGACGTCTTGAGCAGGAGATCTGGTTTAAACCACCAAACTTGGGAACTTCCCGTAGGGGGCGCGAGGGGGAAGGGGGGGGGTGGTCTTAGGGACAGAGCGAGAAGAAGGGTGCAATTTTGTAACCGTGTGTCGTTAAGCAGGGAGCACGGGCGGTGAAAGGGAAGCTGATTTCTAGCCCCCTGGCTCGAAACGGCACGAGGACTTCTGGAGTCCGGAGCCCGGAGAATTCTTCGCCCGCGGTGCGCTTACCGTGTATGCGGGAAGCTGGAAACTCGGGACGTTCAGCAACTCGGGAAACACTGTTTGTTTGACTGGTGGCTCCTACTGAGGATGGGGGGTGGCGTCGTTCTCGGACGCCTTTTGCTCGAGGCTGTACTTTTCTTGAGTTTTCGGTTGCCTACGAGAAGAGACAGCAACTGCTCTTGTGCGCGGTCGGCGGCTTACTGAACGTTGCGTCCGCCGCACGGTTGGTAGCGAGCCTTGCCAAAGCCGCCCGACGAAAAGAAAAAGAGACCAGGTAGCGCACCCCCTGCCCTCCCCCCTCCCCCCACACTCGTCGTCACACGGCCCCCCATCGTCGCCAGATTCCTACGGCGACGAAGCCGCTCCAAACGGTGGAGGTGGTGAATGCATTCCTAAAACCGGTACCCGCCAGCGAACAGCTAGCGGAGCTTTAGCGGGGTGTGCCGCGGAAGAGGGAGGGGGGTGTGGCAAGAGAGCGGAAGGTTGATTGGAGCTGAAGACGCGGTCGAGCCGAAAGGAAGAGGACGGTGTGGAGCACAACGCCGTCTCGCTCCCTTGTCCGTGTGCGCGGAGATGTTGTTGGTGAGTAGGTACCATTAGCGTTTCACTTTCAATACAAGCGTTGTGGTGGTGCCCAAGGGAAGGGGGTGGAAGGGGGGGGAGAGAGGGCTCTGCGACGAGCGGGAAGCATCTTGGATGTCTTTGGGTGCCCGCGCGCGGAGTTACCCAAGCTGAGAGCTATGGGAGGATCTCCCGTCGGTCGGTCTCGTGCGCTCATCTCTTGGAGGCGCGCGCGCGCACGCTCGATCACTCGTTGCAGCGTGTATACACGGCCTGGCGGCGCATCTCGCACAGCCCACCTTCCCAAGAGGCTGTGTGCGCGTCCGTCCGTTTCCTACCTGGTAAGGCTAGCCGGAGCGAAACGGCCACCGGCAACATTGGTGGAAAACGACAGAAACAATTATAGGCAGCGGAGTTGTATAGTCCCAACTTTGGTAAAGGCAAGCTTTTAGCTTGTTTTAGAGTATACAAAAAAACAATTGTCACAATTCAACAGTGTACCAAGTGCGTTTCAATTGGTTGCTGGATAGTAGGCTGGTAGTTTAATAAAAATAGTCTGCCATTCGTTCCAGTGCATGTGGGAGACCCTTTGTCATACAATGTGTATGAAAAGTGAAAAAAATGAGTTCAGAACTGCTAGCACAAAGACTATCTCATATTACTTTCTTAAAGATAAATGTGAAGAAAAAAAAACAAAATGAAAATGTAAAATTTGTTCTCTCGGTATTTTTATACTTTTGAGCTTATGAAAATTAAAACTTCTGACGTTTCACAGCAAAACTCCAAGTAATTAACGATCTTGACTGTACGAATGATAGCTTCATAATGAGTCACAGCTACTCTGGTATCACCTGGGGATCTTACGCGATTGGTATTTGAATTAGTTGCTGTTTAGTTGGCATTGGACTTGTGTTGGTTCAAAAATAAAATTTTGGGATCGTTTCTATGGCGCCCAAGGCGTCCAGTGATTTACGAAATTCATATGAAACTATCCCAAGATACAAACATCTCCTTCTCGACGTAACGGCCTTCTTGATCATACTGGCCCCTTCTCGCTTACAAGACACTTATTAATGCATAAGCACATGGGCAGACGTGTGACGTGTTGCGAAAATCTCGAATCGGTTTATTTTCGGCCTAGCATGCCCCTTTTGGCCCTAGCTCTCCTATCCCATTTGCTCATGCTTTATGTGCTTTGTTTCTCTCTTGTGCCTATTTCCCTGGCCGAGCAAATGGTGGCGTTTTTGTGTACATCTTCGCACGCAACATGTTTTTCCTACCCCGAACCCTTCACTCTGTACATTACCCTCTCCTCCTCCTCCCGGGGGAGGTGAATTTTCATTATTTGATTTGAGTGTGTTCTGCCTTTTCACCAGCAGATTGCTCGGCGCAAAGTGCAGCCACCGCGCGGGTTGGGCGCGCCCGGGAGGATGCGGGTCGTTATCATTTTCCTGCCTCTGCACTGCTTTGGTGCCCACCGGGGTGTTAATTTAAAGATTAGCTTTTCTCTTTCATTTTACTACTCCCATACCTTTCTTCCCGGACTCCCCCCAAACCGCGCCCCATTCTCACACCTTCTCGCTGAACGCGTGCGTAATATCTTCTGCTGAATGACTCGCTCCGCGGTTGTTATGCTTCGGAGAGGTTTTTTCTTTACCTCCAGCCCCCACAAGGAGGAAGCTTTTGTGGATCAATTTTATTGTTTTTCGCTCAGATTCCATTCATCTCGGCATTCCGCAGCGTTGCCTCCCTCGCTGTGGTATGAATATGTTAAGCAGCCTCCTGCTACACCCTGCCATCTCCACCACACCATCCCCTCCCCCCCCCACCCCTCCCCTTACGAACGGGATCGATGTCAATGTTGTGTGTTATGTGTGGCCTAAATGCGCTGCCATTCCTCGATGGTCGTTTGATTTTGTAAAGAAAAACAACAACAACAACAACAACAACAAGCCCCCTAGATGACGACGAGCAGCTATGAAGAGCATAATCAATGTTATAAAATAACCACCCGAACACAAGCGAGAGGCATTCCCGTGTGCGGGGCCCGCTTTGACATAACTGGCGGCACCCCTGGAAAGCTCTTGCTGGGGCGCGTCACCAAAACCAAAGCCAAAAAAGGCGGATGCTTTACACACGCGAGAGGGTGGGGAGGGGGGGGGGGAGAGTGGATGTTTACATACTTTCTCTAGGCCACGTATTTGCATTTCGAATCGGGAGTGTGTGGTTTAGGTTGCTTCTTTCTGTTTTTTTTTACAGAAACAAATTGGTAAACATAAAACTGAATTGTTAATTTGTGTGACAGGTTGTAATTTTCATTTTTTTTTACTAGCTTTACATTATTTGCTAAGCGTTTTTAAGCTGCTCTTAGAATATCGCACATCGGACAACCGATACTAGCTTTCAGACGATGTGATGTTAACGTACTAAGAGACAAAACCAAAGGTACCCATGAAGGAAACGATAACTACCCGTGGAAGCGCTGCATTACACATTTTATATTGTAATGTATCCTTGGTTTAAATTAATTTTCTAAAAAATCAAAACTACAGTGGATCGTCGTTCATCCGTGAGGATCGTATCATAGACCCATTTGCATACACTTTAATTTGTTAACCGGATGTGGTTTTTTTTTCTAGAGACGGTATTTTACATATTAATTAATTTGCATGAACCCCTCGAGAATTACTCTTGTCTAAGCTCTGAAACTATTGGATAATTCGTCTCTCAGTTATTCGGGTCTTGGTGACGTTCTACTGTATTTTAAATCCAATCCAAAAAATATATATCAACGGCAAATTTAGTTTTTCTTCCAACTTTGTTAAATTTCTACCTTTCAATCAAGCTCGTTTACAGCATATATTTACAAAGAATTCCGCGACTGTAGCTGACACCTGACTCCAGCAAGTACACTGTGTTCCTCTGTACCGAACCGTGCCGAGCAGGTCGCTGATGAGCACCTTCCTGATGAGTCATGCGTTCGACATTCTGTTTAACGTGCTCCAACCATGGTTCCCTTTCGGCTTTAGCCTCCGTAACAATATGTGCATCAACAAATAACTTTGCTAGCTCGAAGTCTATATTCCTTACCCACATGTCCAACTCGCACAGATCGCCAAAGATGAACCTCAGCACCCGCGACGAGAAGATGGCAAGCACATTGGCAATCGATGCCTTCTGCAAACAGGTACATACGTTGTCTTCGTCGCATCCCCTGTTCAAGCTTATCGCCGGTCCGTTGATGTCGATGTCATCCACGAAGCAAAGGAGTTGGAGAGAAGGGTAAAAATTGTGCCCCGGATGTTGAAGTCCGTACTTTGAATTACAACCTCCCGAACGATGACAAGTAGGATATTCAGTTCTCTTGCTGTCCCCAGCATGTTTTACACACCAACCGTCCATTATAGCTCTCATCCACTGTACCAGCTTCGCAGGGAATCTCTTCTGCAGCATGATGTCCGTTCAACGGTATCGTAGACTGCCTTGAAATCGATTAACAGCTGCCAGCTGCCATTACTGTTTGATGGCACTGATGATTTCGTCCAGAGATAGCGGGGACACTTTTATATTGTCATGCGGGACCCAATAATATTTTGTTTGCCTCTGGTTCCTCTCCGTCCTCTAGAACGTATAAAGAACGAAACCCTTCCATGCTGAGCGCTCATCGCTCGCCGAACCGTTTCTTCACCGAGGCGGCCCACTCGAGCGGATGCCCAGCCTTCTTGTGCTTGTACATGTTCGAGCCGCAGGCAAAGGTGCGCGGACACCAAGGACACCGGTACAGTACCGTGCCGGTGTGCGTTGCCTCGTGCTCCCGTAGGCGCAGCGCCGTCTTGAAGCGCTTCCCGCAGAACGTGCACGGTAGCTCTGGCCGTGCCGCATGGTGCAGATGGATATGCGATTTAAGTGCGCTTGCATTCACCGACGCCTTGCCGCAAAACTTGCACGTCACCGGACCGTCGTTCGCGTGGCACCGTATGCGATGCTGCTGGTAGGATTTTTTATTTCGCAACCTGTTGCAATCGCCCCACCGAAAACAAGTGAAAGAGACTTGGTTACACCATATGTGTTTGATTTCGTTAAAATGTACTATGTATACGTACCACTTCTTACACTGCTCGCACTGATGCTTCAACTGTGACGTGCCCTCGACCGAGTGGGTAAGCCGATGGTTTTCGAACATCGTCCGGCTGTTGAAGCCCTTCGCACAGATATCACAGATCAGGCTATAGCCACCGCCATGATAGGTCTGCTGGTGACACTTCAGCACGGTTGCTGTCGTAAACGAGCGCTCACACTCGCTGCAGTAGTTTAGCTTCTTGTGCTTCGCCAGATGATGCACCAGATGCTGTTTAAGCAGATAGTCCTTCACGAACGTTTCGCCACACACGTCACACCGGAACGGGCGCTCTGCCGCTGGTGTGTGAATGCGCCACCTATGATTCTGCAGGCTGCGGCTGCTGGAGTAGCGCTTGCCACAAACACCGCACCGGAAGCAATCCGGATTCTCGTGAACCAGACAGTGCTCGTACAGTGACTGGCGCTTGCTGTACGTGCGATCGCAGCACACCACGTCGCAGCTGCGCAAACCGTGTTCATGCCCCACGTGCTGCTTCAGCAGGGAAAAACTCTCCGCAAAGTAGTCGCACTGGCTGCAGTGCAGCAGACAGTGGCGCTTGATCAACTCCTCCTGCTTGGATATTTCCGTTTCCGAAAGACGCGTTCGGTACTGGGTCGCAACCAGTTTTTCTTCATCAGGATTGTCGGCGGAAAGGCTGTCGAGTTTTGTGGACGGTGAGTTATTTTCAGAGTGTTCTGCCGTCGAGGGATGGTGCAAGGCACGATGCTTCTCCAGAGACGGTTGGCTGGCAAAGCTGGAAGTAAGACAATGCCAAATAGTTGGATAGTAAATTATTTTATGAAAAACAGACAAAAGTATCTAAAAAAACAAGAAAAAATCTTGTTTTTTAACGAAGACAATCAAAACTAAATTTTGTAGAAAAAAAACAGCTGCAAACCTGATCCTGATCCTCGTTAAACCGGATAATACTATATATATATGATATACTTACAACGTTTTGCACACACTGCAGATAATGTTCTTCTTTGCCACATTCTCATGCCATGCGCCATGCGAGTGCAGCAGGTGCTCCGTTGCAAACGCTTTCTCGCACTTGTCGCACCTGTACCGCTTCTCCTCCTCCGCGGTGTGGATCAGCAGATTGTGTTCGTCCAGCGATTCCTGCTTTCGAAACTTGATGCCGCACGGCAGACACCGGTACACTACCTTGCGCCCGTGCGACAGCAGGTGCATCTTGAGCGATCTTCGCCGCGTGTACTTGCGATTGCAGCACACCGCATAGCCCGGCTTGCCGTGCACCTTCCGGTAGTGCTTCAGCAGGGCGGCAAAGGTAAAGCGTGTGTCCGCACTTGGCGCGGTCGCTTTGCTTTGTTGGCGGTAACAGTCGTGACAGATTAGCTCGAGCGCGTTACCATTAATTCGGCACAAGGATAAACCGATGCCGGGAAATGGGGAGGGTCGCTCGGACGTTTCGTTCAGTGTTTCGCTGTCGACAGCGCTAGTTTGGGCCTGCTTGAGCTTGGCAAGTGGAATGTTTGACTCTTCCTCGTCCGACTCTTCGTCCCGTTTGAGCGAGACTAGTTCGTTCTCACTATCGGGCCAGTTTTCCTTTACGAACACTTCGTTTACATTCGTGATGAATTCATTCTCCCCGTCCAGCCAAACAAACTGCTCGGATGTTGTCGCCCTGCCGGATGGTTGCTTTGCTTCAGTGGTATTCGATAGTTTCTGCTTAGCAGCAGTCGGATCGACCACCGAGTGCAATCGTTCAATTTCGAGGTAGAATTTATGAAACCTATATGTCACGTTCCAGCATTCCGCGCAGATGTATCGTGCTGAGCATGAAGCCTCCTTAAAAGGATGAAAGAATTATTAATTAAACTTTTAGAAAAAAAACGTTTGTTGTGCATACCGAAAGCCAGAAATGTTTACAGATAACATCCACTTTTCTGTCTTGACCGGTGTCAACGAGGTCAGTTAACAAGTGCCTATTGGTGCTGCTTGATTGACACAGTAAGCAGATATCGCCGGCAGCTTGGTCGTGCTGGACCGCTTGATTGTCCATCGTGTCCATGTACAACAGGAGAATCGAAAACACAACAGAACTCTCGTGGTGGCCACGCCGTATTGCTGCTATCTATCGGCCATGGTGGTGAATACACATCACGCCGTTTGAAAGTTGCTTGCTAGACTTTGATCGCGAGTTGGTTGCAGGAGTGTAAATAATTCCTACTGGTGATTGCTTTACTGCTTACTTCGGTGTGTTCTGTGCACAGCACGTTTGCGGTCTGCGTACAATACTTCCTAAACATCCAAACGGTAAGGCTGCTACAAAGCGAAATCAAAACAAAGCATGCGCCATATTGGACTTCAGTTTGACAGCAGTTTGTTTATAAATGTACACCCACTGTACGTTGCCATTGGCAACCGAAAATGGAAACATGTTTTATTTTATTACACCACAACCAGAAAAAAAAACTTAATTGCGAGAGATGCCTGGGTCAAATGATCATGACCGGCACAAAACAATATATTGAGTTTATAAACTCACGGACAAACGGCTTGCCTCTCCATGGAAAGAGACACAAATGCCACACCTCTATAGTTCGTTTCAATGAGTCAAAGCCGGGTGCTGTGTATAGGGTGACAATAAATTATTTTCTACCAAAAACCACATATGCTAACAGTTTTACACGAAGAAACCCCCATCGACTAATTTATTATAAACCAATTAAAAAAGCAAGTAAAGCAATTAGGCCACCTTGGATACGCTGCACCTGTTCAGAGGCGTGACGTTTCTCGTGAAACACACCACTACACGCTTGCAGATGGTATCAGCGTAAATGCTGCCGTTGCACAGTGAGCATCTTGCAGCATTTACCGGGATGAAACAGCAAGTATGGTAATCAACATGAAATGAGGTAAACTGGTTAGATCTGCTTATAATAATCACTGAATATAAACATAAATTAATATTATTTCGTGTACGTCAAACAGTTGTAGATTCTTGTTTCGTCTTTTACTTGAAGACTTATCATTCATGGAAATAGTATTGTAACAATTGTGAATAAAAAACGTTAAAATGAATAATAGGCATTAAATTATTAATAGGAATACGGCCTGGCCGTTGCTACCGAATGAAAAAACGATAGGCAAGTTCTTGGTGAGCATAACATAGATTTAAATGTTTCTTTTTTACGATAAAAATACTGTATCACGCTTTAGTTACTACTTTAACGATTTATTTGTACAAAACTTATCTATTTAATTTTTATTTTGATATATTTTCTTTAGTTTCGGAACGGAAAATCGAATTTCATTTTGAGATTTCATCCCGGCAAACGGTCACTGTGCGTTCATATTGGTGACGTTTCCAAAGGGCATCAACACATAAAAACACAGTATGCGACACCCGCTAACACACACACACACACACATGTACGTACGCACATTCAGAGGGATTGTGTACAGAGGGCAAAAGCAATCATCGCCGAGAGGGTGCGTTTTATCGTGCTTGCATTGAAAAGAAGGGAAAATCCACGTCCTTTCTTAGAAAGTGCATCCCGCGTGTTTAGATAAAACTAGTTTTAAGTGCTGTGTGTGTGTGCAAATGTGTGTGTTTTCCTATGTATCTTGCCGTCTGTAGACGCCGCACCAATCAATACTCCACCGTCATCATCGTGTAGAGTCATCAGCATCAATCACCATCATCAGCCAAAACATTAGTCATCTTTACCTTTTTTTCTAAACGGTGAGCCCCATACAAGCGCATTGTGGTGGTGGTGCATTGGGAGCTGCGTTTTATCACAGAAAATGATGCAGAAAGCTGCTGCTGGTGCAGCGGCGTGAGCTCACTGCTGCGGTGGCTGTGGGTGGTCAACAGCGCTCCCTCCCCCACCTCCAGCGAATGAACAACACGGCCTGCCGGATGCGCACGGCAATTGAAGACAAACGGTGTTAGCTTAAACGAGTCGCTTCCGGCTTCTGTTTGTGCTTTCAGCGTCACCTCACACCCGCGATGGCCCAGGAGAAGATCACGCTCGCGGACGCTCTGTCCAACGTGGAGGTGCTGGACGAGCTGCCTCTGCCGGACGAGCAGCCGTGCATCGAGGCGCAGCCCTGCTCCGTCGTGTACCAGGCTAACTTCGACACCAACTTCGAGGATCGGAACGGTTTCGTGACCGGGATCGCCAAATACATCGAGGAGGCGACCACCCATGCGAATCTGGTCAGTGTTTTTAAATACCCTCAAACATGTGCGCATACAAACACACACTCACACGGAATGCACACACTCACACAACCGTACCCCGGGGGTTGTGCATGAAAGAGCATAATATTTATGCTCGGTATGCCACGCAGCCTCCCGCCAGAGCAGAGCGTTATTAACGAATTCTTTTTCCGCCTTCCTCTCGCTTTTCCACCGTCCAGAATCAACTGCTCGACGAGGGACAGAAGCATGCGGTTATGCTCTACACCTGGCGCTGCTGCTCGCGTGCCATACCGCAGCCGAAGTCGAACGAGCAGCCGAACCGGGTGGAAATCTACGAGAAAACGGTCGAGGTGCTTAGCCCGGAAGTGAACAAACTGCTGAACTTTATGTACTTTCAAGTAAGCATCTGGTTTAGATTATCAAGCGTGAAATTAGTTGCAGCTGCTTTTACCCAGGCGAGCACAATCAAAAGTTAACCAGTTCAACAATCAACCATTATTCTCAGAACAAGCATTTAGCTTGAAGGACATCCACTTCAAGCAGTGTTTGTTTTATAATTAAATTATAATTCTCTGGAAGAACGTATTTTAACGAACACATTATCTAGGAAAAATCGCTCTGATTTGCATGAGTATTGATAGAAATGACTAGAAAAGCGATTGAAAAGCTTTAAAAACACCCTACTGAATGTAGTAACTATAATTTAGTCAGCGTTATCTCATGTCATTTATTTATTTATGCTTAGACGTATACGAGATATCAAATTTATGTGACCACAAAACATTCACGTCTCCTACGTCCTACGTCTGAGCTATACGATACTTCTCTAATTCCATATTGTTTGAGCTATATGATCAACTTCATAGTAGAATGAACCAACCTCAATGCAACTTGATAGTTAAAAAAATCCAGTGGAATTTATGCTATTCCGTGTTTGTTTTTTTTGCTTATTGGCAAATTTGAAAAGATAAGCGGCGTTTTTTTCCTCACTTCACACTCAATTTCTGTACCGTATTGCATTCCTTTGGCCTGGTAGTATCATGTTTTTGCTTGTATAACGACTCCTCTGATTTTTTTGTTTTCGTTTAAGAAAATAAGCTTTTGAAATAAATGGGAAAAGGCAGATTAAAATAAGTTAAACAGGAACAGATTTCTTCAAACCAAATGTTATATAGGTCAAATTTTGAACTTAATTTTCTTTCAAGTCAAGTGAAGCCCGTGTTTAACATATTTAAAATTAAACAATACCGATATAAAATAGTTTTCATTCGTCTCGTTTTAGCGCAAAGCAATAGAAGCCTTTTCCGGCGAGGTGAAGCGCCTGTGTCATGCGGAAAAGCGAAAAGACTTTGTGTCGGAGGCGTACCTGCTGACGCTCGGCAAGTTTATCAACATGTTCGCCGTGCTGGACGAGTTGAAGAACATGAAGTCGAGCGTCAAGAACGACTACAGCACGTACCGGCGGGCGGCCCAGTTTCTCAAGGTCATGACCGACTCGCACAGCCTGCAGGAGTCACAGAACCTGTCGATGTTTCTCGCGACGCAGAACAAAATCCGCGACACGGTGAAGGACACGCTGGAGAAGATCGTTGGGTATGAGGACCTGCTGTCCGAGGTGGTCAACATCTGCGTGCATATGTACGACTCGAAGATGTACATGACGCCGGAGGAGAAGCACATGCTGGTGAAGGTGATGGGCTTTGGGCTGTTCCTGATGGATTCGGAAATTTGCAACATCAACAAGCTGGACCAGAAGAAAAAGCTGCGGCTCGACCGGATCGATCGGATCTTTAAGAATCTGGAGGTGGTGCCGCTGTTTGGCGATATGCAGATTGCGCCGTTCAACTACATCAAGCGCAGTAAACACTTTGACCCGAGCAAGTGGCCGCTGTCAAGCTCGACCGCCATTAGCCCGCAGGCGGACCTGATGGTCCATCTGCCGACCATACGGGAGGATCACGTGAAGTACATCTCGGAGCTGTCGCGGTACAGCAACGAGGTGACGACGACGTACAAGGACAACGCGACCGATGCGGAGAACAAATCGACCGCCGATCTGGCGCTGCGCGGGCTGCAGCTCCTGTCCGAGTGGACGTCCGTCGTGACCGAGCTGTACTCGTGGAAGCTGTTGCACCCGACCGACCACCACCAGAACAAGGAGTGCCCAGCCGAGGCGGAGGAGTACGAGCGCGCGACGCGTTACAACTACACGGAGGACGAGAAGTTTGCGCTGATCGAGGTGATAGCGATGATCAAGGGGCTGCAGGTGCTGATGGCCCGCATCGAGACGGTGCTGTGCGAGGCGATCCGGCGCAGCATCTACGCGGAGCTGCAGGACTTTGTGCAGCTGGTGCTGCGCGAGCCGCTGCGGAAGGCGGTCAAGAACAAGAAGGATCTGATACGGTCGATCGTGATGTCGGTGCGGGAAACGTGCGCGGACTGGCAGAAGGGCACGGAACCGTCGCAGGACCCGGCACTGAAGGGAAAGAAGGACCCGGACAGTGGCTTCGCGATTAACGTGCCGCGGCTGAACGTGGGCCCGTCGTCGACGCAGCTGTACATGGTGCGCACAATGCTGGAATCGCTGATAGCGGACAAGTCGGGCGGAAAGCGTACCCTGCGGAAGGATATTGACGGCTCCTGTCTATCGCAGATCGATGCGTTCCACAAGGCGTCGTTCTACTGGACGTACTTGCTGAGCTTTAGCGAAACGCTGCAGAAGTGCTGCGACCTCTCACAGCTCTGGTATCGGGAGTTCTACCTCGAAATGACGATGGGCAGGAAAGTGAACGTAAGTGGTCTTTCTTTCGATTAGTGATAAGTTGTATTGCTCTAGATAAATTCTAGATCACGTAGAGGAATGATTTGTGAGCATACCATACCATGCAGCAACATGCATTATACATGAGTTGTTTAACTTTATAGTTTATTATTATTATTATCAATTCATTTTGTTATTTGTTTTGGTAAAAAATGTCAAATGGTCTTCCAATGATCACACCTAATAATTAACTTTTACGTACTCGATTTACCTTTTTGGGGAAATTTTTCAGCTAGACGGTTTTTGAAGCCCCAAACTGATGTATCTTTTCTCTACTGCTTCTGCCATTCCAGAAATGTACGGTTCGCCATCAGCACAACGAAGAGTGTAGCGATCTGATCACGATGGAGAAGCGCATCCAGTTTCCGATCGAAATGTCGATGCCCTGGATCCTGACCGACCACATCCTACGCACAAAGGAACCGTCGATGATGGAGTACGTCCTGTACCCGCTCGATCTGTACAACGACTCCGCACTGTACGCGCTCACCATCTTCCGCAAGCAGTTCCTGTACGACGAGGTGGAGGCGGAAGTGAACCTCTGCTTCGACCAATTCGTGTACAAGCTGAGCGAGCAGGTGTTTGCGCACTACAAGCAGCTGGCCGGCAGTATCTACCTGGACAAACGGTTCCGCGTCGAGTGTGAGGTGCTCGGGTTCAACTTCCAGTCCTACCCGCGCAACAACCGGTACGAAACGTTGCTGAAGCAGCGGCACGTCCAGCTGCTCGGCCGTTCGATCGATCTGAACAAGCTGATCACGCAGCGCATCAACGCGGACATGCAGAAAAGTTTGGAGCTGGCGATCTGCCGGTTCGAGGCCAGCGACATTACCGGTGTGGTCGAGCTGGAGGCTCTGCTGTCGGTGAACAAGCTGTGCCACAAGCTGCTCTCCAAGTGGCTCGCACTGGACGACTTCGATGCGATGCTGAAGGAGGCGAACCATAACGTGCTCGCACCGTACGGGCGCATCACGCTGCACGTGTTCGTCGAGCTGAACTACGACTTTCTCGCCAACTACTGCTACAACGCGGCGACGAACCGGTTCGTGCGCAACAAGCTGCAGATCTCCTTCTCTGGGCCGATCACACGCGAAAAGGCGCCGGTGATGTCGCACTACTACCTGTGGGGTTCGAAACCGCTGAACGCGGCCTACTCGACGCAGTACAGCCAGTACAACGGGTTCGTCGGGGCGCCCCATTTTCATGCGATCTGCCGCCTGCTCGGCTACCAGGGCATTGCGGTCGTGATGGAGATCATACTGAAGGACATTGTGAAGCCGCTGGTGCAGGGCAACCTGCTGCAGTTCACCAAGACGCTCATGTCCGCGATGCCCAAGTGCTGCAAGCTGCCGCTGTGCGACTACGGATCGCCCGGCGTGCTCAGCTACTACCAGGCCCATCTGGTCGACATCGTGCAGTACCCGGACGCAAAGACGGAACTGTTCCAGTCGTTCCGCGAGATGGGCAACTCGCTGCTGTTCTGTCTGCTGATCGAGCAGGCGCTGTCGCAGGAGGAAGTGTGCGATCTGCTGCATGCCGCACCGTTCCAGAACATACTGCCCAGACCGTTCTGCAAGGACGGGGAAAAGCCGGAGAGCAAGCAGAAGCGGTTGGAGGCGAAGTACGCTTCACTGCAGATCGTGCCAAACGTGGAAAAGCTCGGCACGGCTAAGGTGCGTGTGCGAGAGAAGCCGTTTACGATTTCAAATTTAACCTAACACAATCTTTCTTTCTCCTGTCGTTTTGACAGCAAGCCATGATTGCGCGCGAGGGTGACCTGCTGACGCGTGAGCGTCTCTGCTGTGGGTTGAGCATCTTCGAGGTGATTCTAGGGCGCGTGAAATCGTTTCTGGACGATCCGATCTGGATGGGCCCGCCGCCGATCAATGGCGTGATGAACATTGACGAGTGTTCCGAGTTCCATCGGCTCTGGTCGGCGTTACAGTTCGTCTACTGTATCCCGGTGGCCGGGACGGAGTACATGGTTGAGTGAGTACTTCTTCCATCCGCACGAAATGGGAGCTTCAAAATGCTAACGACTAATGTTTTTGGCACTATGATTTACAGAGAACTATTTGGCGAAGGGCTGCATTGGGCAGGTTGTACCATTATTGTGCTGCTCAATCAGCAGCGAAAGTTCGAGGCGCTCGATTTCTGCTACCACATTCTGCGTGTGCAGCGCGTTGATGGCAAGGATGACACGGTAAAGGGAATTGTAAGTATCGCAAGGAACGGACTCGTGGTAAAAAAGAGTAAAGTCTAATTACATTTCCTTGTCCTTTGCTCTCTCTCTCTCGCTGTCTTTAAACAGAATCTGAAGCGCATGGTCGATCGCATCCGCCGCTTCCAGGTGCTCAACTCCCAGATCTTTGCCGTGCTGAACAAGTATCTGAAGAGCAACGATATCGAGGGCTCGAACGTGGAGCACGTGCGATGCTTCCCGCCCCCGCCCCATCCGAGCGTGGCACCGTCGCACTACCACGATCCGAACAAACTGCGTGCGCAGTAAAATGACGCTCGACGTCGCTAACCCAGATGGCCGTTCTGTTTATTTTTACTGCCGGCTCGTCCCACTGTTACCGACACACGCAGTAGCAGTTTAAGGTGTAAAATTCATTTGCATAATTTTGGGTGGTGCTTTGCGCCCACTCAAAGTATGCCCCTCACGGTGGGGTAAGCATCACAGCGGGTGTATATGGAGAGGGATTTTGCACCTCTCCCTCCTGCCGCTTGCCGACCCTGGAGCGGTACAATTAAGCATGTCATTCTTTTTACATTATTGCTAATTTATATTTAAAAGGGGGTTTCCACCGTTCGCGTGTGCCCGATTACGCAGAGGAATATGCATTACGAAGCGCCTAGTTTATTTGTTTAATTGTTTATAGGATTTATAAAAGCGAAACAAGCAGAACGTACACCAAGCATGTCATATCTAATATCGTTTATAACATATATCGTTTGTATTTATGTGCAAATGCTCCCATTGCAATTGTAATTATACACCCCAAATATACGGCCCCGTTTGTGCGCCTCCATTTACACGGCACGCGTCAAAGAAATGGCCCGTGCTGAAGCTTCTGAAATCACGTAGTTTAAGTCTGTTTTCAGGGAAAGTATACAGCACAGCACAGGCTGAAAAGGAAATGATAAAACCATGCGCCCTATCAATCCCTCTCTGGGCGCATTTCTTTCTAGTTCGCTTACATTTTTAAAGACGTTTAAGCATTCCTTTCACAAGCTTCAATAACGAGTGCCGGCGTTCAGGTAAAAGAAAGGGCGACTAAAAGTGTTAAAATACCCTGAAAAAGATATTCAATGCAAGTCATCGGGTTTAAACGTTGCAAGAGCACGAAGCTAGTTATTTTTCTCTTGCGATGGCTAATGAAGAAAATTCATTCAAAAGTAAGAAACAGATGATCTTTTTCAACCATCCGGGCTGTATACCCCCCCCCCCCCCGTAACAAAAAGGCGTCTAAATACTATCTTATGTTTGTTTATCATATCTTTACACTCTTTTTGTTTGCATAACCGCTCTCATTGTTATTTTCCAGCATTTACGCGATTTATAGGATTTATTTTTCGAATCAATTTTTAGTGAAATAAGACAACGCTAGCACGTAAGTTGCGAAATATCTAGCAAAAATCGCAGTTTAAAAGAAAGTAAAGGTAACAGCACCAAATCAATCGAGCCCGTACTGTGTGCTGCGCACGGTTCGGGCACGCGGAGAGGCAAATAATAAATAGTACGCACGAGGCAAAATCGACGCCAAAAAAAAATATAAAAGGACGTCCAATTCGTATCGTTTCGTAAGGGCAAATGGTTCGTTGGTAGGAGGCGCTTCCATTGAAACTGAAAATAGCCAAATTTGATGGTTCAAATACATGTAGGGCTGGTACGGGAGAGGAAGACACGATAGGTTGTCGAGCGGGGCCTACTGTTAAGTTAGTGCTAGACGTAATAATGCTAACTGTGTACCAAGTATCTAACGTTTCTTAATACAATTTATCGATATGCATTAGAAGAAGAGTGCACAGGTGTGTGTGTGTGTGTGGTGTTGATAAATGTTTTTTTTTTATTATAATTTTATTTTTTGTATAACCTTACTGTTGTGTTCCCGTTAGTTAGCGATACTCGCTACCTCGGAACATTAGGTACAATTTCGATCTCTGCCACACAGTTTAATGAATGCTTTGGCTCTTGAGTTTCCCCTCACGTTTCATTATTCGCTTGGCAGACACACTGGTACAGACATGGATCCAAATGAGTGTCTAAATCTTCTCGCTGTGTCGCTTCACTTTAACTTAACATTTAAAACGCTACTGTAACATATGCCCTGTACAAGCTAAGGAGAAGAGAGAAAAAAAAAAACGGGTGTACTTCATATGCACACGCTCGGAACCAATGAATCCCAACACAAAAAGCTCTCTTTTTTATCGAGTGAAAGCAGGCCGACGGCAGAAATGATTCAAATTATGAATAAACGCGATCTATCTATTCACAATTGAACGCAAAGCGCTGACCGAACTCAGATCAGTATCCAAGCAAACATGCAAGCTGCAGCTGCAGCTCACGACACGCTTTGTAGACATGTCCTGAAGGTTGCTAGAGTTGCTATATATAATTGTCATAATGCTGCAGTTTTTGAGCGGTCCGAGCGCACTTGCCCTAGGTCCGCCGCGTAATCCGAATGCGCAGCCCGTTCTTCGGGCGCAGGATGAGCTCGCCGAGCAGGGTAAGGTTCTCGCGCCGATCGACCGCCTCCACCCGGTACTTGCGCAGCACGGCCGAGATGATGGACTTCTCCTCCAGCACGGCGAACTTCTGGCCGATGCAGTTGCGCGGCCCCGCACTGAACGGGATGTACGCGTACGGATGCCGGCCGCGGCAGTTCTCCGGCAGGAAGTGGTCCGGGTTAAACTTGTCCGGGTTGGGAAAGACGTCCGGGTTGCGGTGCAGCTGGTACACCACGATCATCGCGGTCGTGCCGGCCGGCAGCACGTACCCATCGATGTCCACGTCCTCGGTGAGCCGGCGGGCGATGAGCGGCACGCTCGGGTACAGCCGCAGCCCTTCCTTGATGCACGCCTCCAGGTACTTCATCTCGTTCAGCTCCTGCATGGTGGGGAAGCGCTCCCGGTCGCCGCCCATTATCTGGTCGATCTCCTCCACGATGCGATCCTGGATGGTCGGCTCGCCGCCGAGCAGCAGCAGTATCCAGGAGATGGCGGCGGACGTCGTATCGTGACCCTCGAACATGAACGTGTCCACCTCCTCGCGGATGTCCTCGTGCGACAGGACGGTACCGTCCTGGGACGCCTCGATCAGCAGATCGAGAAAGGCGAGCCGCTTCTTGCGCCCGAACTCTTCCTGTAACAGCGAGTCAGCATTGCCGTCGCCGTTGTTGTTGTTGTTGTTCTTGTCCTCTAGCAGCTGCTTCTGCCGGCGGATCTCCTCCTTGCGCTCGTGGATCACGCGGTTGGAGAACTCGTGCAAAATGCCCAGACACTTCTGATGGTCCTTGTAGTCCTGCGTCAGCTTGAAGATGAAATCTGGTTGTAGCCAAATCTTTTGCTGCCGGTTCTGGACGATACTTCCAATTCTATTGTGAGAAGGAGAGCAAGAGAGAGAGAGCGAGAGCGAGAGAGAGGGAGAGCGAGAGGGAGAGGGTAAATTACATATTGCTGAGAGAACAACCACCATCCAACTTACTGGTACACAGCTTTCACGTAGTCCGAGTCGGAATTGCACTGCGCATTCACCTGCCTTCCCATGGCCGTTTCTGTCAAAGCAAAAGCATTGAACGGGAGGGCACATAATTAAAAGCGATATCTTATGCTGACAGCCCTCCCCCCCTGGGGGTGGGCGAAAGCTCCTCTTACCGCACACCACGTCCAGCGCGCACAGCGTCACGTACGGGAAGCAGTTGAAGCCCCGCTCGTTGCCCAGCTCCGCCTCGAGCCGCTTCACCAGCACCGCGCTCTGCTCCTGGAAGATGTCCACAAAGTCGTCCAAAATTTTAAAATGGAAGGCGGGCGTCAGGATCTTGCGGCGCGGGTGCCACTTCTTGCCGGAGCTGGTCAGCAGGCCGGTGCCGAGCCAGGGCTTCAGGAACTCGTAGTCGTAGCTCTTCTCGATGTGCTTCTGGCTGCCGAGGATGCGCTGCAAAGAGAGGCAACGCATTAAGCTTTCTGGGAGTTTCAAGGGGGAGGGAGGAGTTGAAGGTGCCAAGACGCGTTGCTTTATGTGCTAGCACACGAAGATGCCAAAAGCGTTTTCAGTAGCTTGCGCTACCATCGACATGGCCGGCAGGCAGCGTTAAGGTCGTGAAAGGGACACGCGTGTTTTGAACATATGCGTCAAGGTTAATCTCGGTTTCGGATGATACGTGTGCGTGAGATTCGGGGCCGCCCCGGGGCTAATGGGTAAGCCGTGCAGAAATCAACAACGCTATGCTGATAACATCTTGCACACACTCTGGACGCTGGAACGCTCGTACAATGCTAGAATTATTCTAGTAAATATAGAACCGAGCCCAAGTGCACCGGCTTGTTTGTTGTTTCGATTGACAGCCGTGGTGGTGCTCATTCTTCATCGAACCTGCTGAGCGGCTCGTGACGTATCTGGGTGGCTAAAGTCCGGTTGGTAAAAAAAAGGTAAGGTTAGAGGAAAAGATCATTGTATCTTCGCGCACCTTGCCGCACAGCAACATCAAACACAATTTCTGTTTCAATGTTGTGTCTGGAGAAGATTCTGGAGAGAATGTCGTTGTGCAAGTGTTTGAGTTGGAAAGGATGAAAGCCTGTAGGCAGTGCTTGGCAGGTGAAGGCCAACGGGTGTTGAACTTGAAAGAACGATTCTGGGGAACATTGCGGATGTTCTGTTCGATCGAGTTTTGCAGGTCCGTAACATCAGCAAAAGCTTAGAACTTCTTGCGAGGCGAAAATCCCAATATCGAAGGGCTAGAAGTGTCCAGCTGTGAGATCCAAAGCGGATCCGGTTTAGGGATTTCACGTGAAGGAAGCTCAAGAATGCGTCCATTAATCTAAAACTCGCATTTGAATCGTTTTTTTATTTTTAAATTCCCTACCATTAGCGTATGAGTGACGATTGATAGACTTCAAAATGAAATTCTAAAACAAAAAAAAAACAAAAACCAGCCAACCACTGTTAAGCAAGCGCCGTTTCTCGGCCAGATATTATCGAACCGTTGCACAACAGGCCAATGGCTGCTCTTGAATTCCGCAAGGTCGTATTCGGGTCGCCGTGAATACCTCGCAGACGCTGCTCTCAAAGTATTGGACGTTGCGTGCATGCTGAACCAATTCAAAACTAATGCTGTGTGTCGGGAATCGCAATGCTAATCACCACTTCATACACTCGAAAACGTACAGTCCAAAAGATGTGGAGAGGGCATTCGTCTCTGGCGTATCAGCAAACGCATTAATTGTGGGAAACAAAGAGAGCCCTTAGGGCTTCCACAGGCTCTATCGGAATGCATTGGCGTATTGCGGGAAATAGATAGAGAGTATGGGGAAGGTTGCGCAGGAAACGGAGGATTGACAACAAAAGAGACGGGCGAACCGAGGGCTTTAGATCGAGGACGTACTGTGCTGTGCTGCGTCGCATGCGTTTGCCGTGGTCCGTTTCTTCTTCTGCCTGCCCTGGGCCGAATCGAAAGGCAAGTGGCACACACGTGTTTGATTTTTCCCTTTTGTTAAGCACGCTTGTTTATGTTTCGACTTTTTGAAGGTTGTTGCTAGTGGCTAAAATCACCCAAACACCAGAGCAACAGAGAGAGAAAGAAAGAGAGGGAGAGCTAGTAGCTGGTTTTAGTGTGTTCAACCTGTCGGTATTCCAAATTCCGAAATCCCCCTTTGCGAGACAGCGCGGTGCGATTACGTAGTGCGCTAGTGTCTGCTTTTCTTCACTGCGAGCTACGAGATTGATTTTCTGTTTTCCATCTTCGTTAGGCCGCGGTACCAGCGTTACCTTCGAGCGGGCGAGCGGGCCACTAATTGAAGATCTACCGTCAATCGTGAATGCGTAATCAGAAACGATAACTTTAATCGACCACCATTGGTACAGATTAAATTAAACAAAACTGAAACCACTGTCGCTGTTATGTCTTTTTTTTGTTGAGCGTTTGTTTCGATGTTTTGTGGCGGACAAGCTAGCAGATAACTGCGTTGTATAATGAAGTCAGTCAACGATGCCTAACGAAATGGACATCCGGAGTGGGGCGGCTCGCCTCCAAGACCCAGGTCTCAGCCTATCAAATCTCTGTCCAACAACGTTTCTTCATTTGTTGCGTTCAGTGTTTGCGAAACCGTTACCAGAGCGGGTGCTCTGTGGCAACGTGTTTGAAAGCGAATCTCATTAGGCGTGTTTTGTTTTGCCGAATTGCAAACGGAATTGATCGATGAAGGTGTCCGCTTTGGGACGAACTGTCGGGTGCGGTAGCATCCCTCTGGGTGCATTAAATATGGCGTGATGTTTGCATCCATAATCAACCTAATTCTAATCACCTTCGCCGAAGGACTTTCGCAGCAGAATGGCGGGTCGGAACACGGAAGTTGGGAAGCGGCTGAATGGCTTAAGATCAGGCAACCGTCTGGACTGGTTCCGGAGGTCACGATTTTAAATAAGCTTCTCACCAGAGGAGAATTAGATTTGACACCTTCTGCAGCAGTCTGTATAGAAAGGAAAACATAGAGCAGGATGCGAAATCTTGCGCTAACCGGTTTGCGACATTACCCGAAATGTGAAGGCTGTAAAACGATAGGAAAACTTTAAATTCCGTTTTCGCTTTGCTAATTTTTGTGGAAGTGAATGAAAATGGTTATAAGAGAGACAGAAAACGAAAACAGCTACTGTTGCTTCATGAATACTCTCACTGAATCACAAAAAAAAAAGATCTTTCTAGCAAATTGTGTTCTTCCGCAGTTCTGACCGTTTCTGGGCAGGTGTTACGATACGATCACGTCCTTCTTCTTCTTCTTCTTCTTCTTCTTCTTCTTCTTCTTCTTCTTCTTCTTCTGTCTATACTAGCTATAGATATATCCTCCTACGTAAAGAGACTCATAGCCTGACTTCCCGTATTCAGAGTCTTACCTTGCTCTATTTAACCTTTCGACTTTTCGAAGTCATATTGGCAGACGATCACGTCCAAAGAGGTGTATTAGCAACTTTACGCTCTATTTGTACTATCTTACACACTGTAGCTACTGTTTATCGTTCGTTGACCCATCTGTGCTTTGGCGTTTTTGATGAAATGAACGAGAACCTTTCCAGTTCATTTAACTTTTTTTTGCAGAAATCATCTCCAAGACATACCAGAAATTGTTGCAATTTTTGTTATTGTTATTGTATGTTGGACGGTTCCAGAAAGAGCCATGGGTTTGATAAAAACGGAAACGGTTCCAGAGTAAAGCTGCTCGAAAGCGGATGTTGGGTTCGGTTCCGTTTTTTTTGAAAGGTGTAGCAATGTAAATACAATCAATTTGAACCAACAACACTTTATACGCTTAGTAGTTATAGTGTTAAAAAATCATTTAGCAACGGAGGGTTGTTTTTCTCGTTTGAATATAAAGTCTACATTGGCCTGAAAACAAAAATTTTAACAATGATTAAATTGCTTTTAAATTGTCCTATAAATTTTTTTTTTTCAAATCCCTTTTACCGTTATTTGAATTTACACGTCAATTTTTTGAAAATATTTACACGAAAAAATGGTACCGAGTATCTTTAAAGCTATGGTATTAGATCATTGGATGACTCCCTAGACTGTGAGGGTGTCTTCCATAACTGATTCTACTACCTTTGCATGAAACCGGTTTTCTCGACCAGTTCACTGGTTTGCTGCTTGTATTAGAGATCGTTAGATGAATTCTAATACAACTGAATTTATGATTGCACTATGCGAGTTAAAGCAGAGAAGCGTTGTGAAAGAAGATGGCTCGTGTTTTCGATCCTGTCTATTTTTCATATGTAAAGTAGTAGCTGCACATTGCACAGTTCTAGCTTAGATGCTTCGGAAAAGTTTCGTGAATTAATTGCTGTCGCATCTCATCAATAAGGGTAAAGAGAATAAAGCTTTTTAAGTGCAGCTCCTTACCCAACTGATCCTATCCTACTTCGAACCGCATCCGGGCGTGCTTTATTTTATTCTAGAAGCATTATTTGAACCTTTCTTTTCTTGGTTATAATCTTCCTCCCAGACACCCGATTTCTCGGCCACTCCCTGGCGGCGAATTTATCTCGCATCCATCGTGCCGTGCGCAAACGTTAGCGAACTCGTGGTTTAGTGTCGTCTCGTCTCGGTCACTCCTTCTTTCTCCGTTCGACCTAACGTGGAATGCAGAACGTTCGAGAAAGCATTATCGGGACCTTATTATGCATGCTCGCAGGCGGTCCGGAGCTGGATGCAGGCAGGGAATCTGCATGAGATCACCGCCAGGGCCACCAGGGGTCGATGCAAAAACAAGAAAAGCAGACATTTTATTCACGTTCACTTTTATTCCGTCGCGACCATAGAATCTCGCCAAAAACAGAAAAAAAAAAAAACAAACAAACCGGATATTCACATGCACGCTGGTCAAAAGTGTTAGAAAATATATGGTTGGGTGTTTTTTTTTTATTTCTTTGCTGTCGTAAAAAAAAAAAAACAATAAAAACCGATCGCTTCCGGTCGTGACCTCTGTGGGTCCTCAAACGCACACGCGTCCTGTTCGCTGTGAAGGACTTTTTCTAAAACACAGCCTCTAATGGCTTTTCGTGATTTTAAAGAGATCTTTTTTTGTTTACCACGTGCACATACTCACTCAAACACACACACACACACACACACACACACACACACACAAGCACACAGTGTACGGTGACGCCCTTGAAATGCTTTACAAGCGGAAAATAATATTTTCGCTGGAAGTTGTCTCGCATCGCGTCCGCTTTTCAGCGTTCCTTCCTCCTGTGCCCAATAATTGTAAACCACCTTTATGATGGTGGATCGATTTATAGGCACCGACCTCGCTTCGGTTACGGGCGGTTTACTTAGACAAGCGCGTGTTTAGCGCCGTCGTGCCTGTTTAATCAACACAAACAGCGTCAAAGACAATGACCGAGGTCATGAACGACTGTTTTAATGTGGATGCGCCAATTGGGATTGGAAGTGAAATTCCTTTACACTTCCTCGCTTTATCACTTCTAATACGATTGCTTTACCACCGGGAACGAACAGCCGCTCGCCCCTGTACTTACCTCGACGGCGCTCGCTTTCGAGATCATCACGTACGGCAGGGGACCGTTCCACGCCCGGCTGAACCCTTGAATTCTTCCGTACAGCTTCCGAATGGCGATGATGCGATTGAAAATTTCTGCCGAAGGAAAAGCGAAAAAAAAGAGGGAAGCTTTTCTTTAGTAAAACAGAAAATCACAAAGTCATTTAATGACGTCAAAGTGGAAGGGAAATGGGGAGTGGTTAGGGGATAAAAAGGACAAGAGGAGGCGTTACACACTGCAGCAAATGCGTTACAGTTCCGGATGAGTTGAGCCTTTTTTTTCCTAATTTCCTGCATGAAATCGTGAAGAAATCTGGTTTCCTTCTTTCGTCGCTTACCCATCGCGCAAGTCTTTCGTTTAGCTTCAGCATTACTGTGCTCTTCCCACCGAACTTTTCCACCTGTATTTTGCACCTCACAATACATTCCGCCGCTTTAGTACAGGGCGCTTAAAAAACGTGTAGATAAAACAAAATAAAGTCAAGGTTAATGCGCATCAGCAGCGCAAACGGCCAACCACCCTTTGCAGCAGAAGAAGCGCTACCCCCGGGTGCATCCTCCCTTCCCGGCGGCTGTTTATCACTGGCCATGGATCAAAACAGGCCTTAGCAGATGGTCTTGTGTAACGAGCCAGGGCGAAAGGAAAAAAAAAGGTGCTGGGAAGCACAGGCGTTATTGCGTGCGCCACACAATAGTGTTAGCGGTGCGGGTCCGCGGGACACTCTCTCACTAGCTAGTTGACTAGCGTTGCCGCCATGTGGCATTTTTATAAAAGCGTTACTGTGACGACACAGCGATTTGAAATGCGCCACCCCTGCCAGCTCGGTTTGGAATTTGTTGGAATCGCATTAGGGCGAGACGAAGCGAACCGGTAGCGTTGGTTGGTCGTAACACAAGCCTTTAATATTTAATATGTCGTTGTGCTTTTTTTTTCAACCACAATCGTTTGGGGTGATTGCAACAGAGAAAGTGTTGAGCGCATTAAGGGAAGGGAAGTTAGCTCATGCAAGTTGATGTTTGAAGCGGGGGAAAGGGGAGCGCAACGATAACGATTTTATTTTTGAGTGTTTTAGAAAAGTCTCCCACCACGGTCAAGCGACGTCTTTTCTAACGGGCTGGCGGGCTATGAAACCATGCCATACATCAAAGCACAGCCTCCAATCCCAACTAGCATTATGTCACATCATCCCCCCCCCTCCGTCGATGTTGTGCGGATCAAACCCAAGGTCTCCCGGTTGCTCGCGCACGAAAGGTGTTTTATTTTTTTTTTGGTGAGCAAAAACGGCTGTAAAAACTTAGACCGGGATGCAACGGGGCCAAATGTGATGTGAACCAGCGAAACAAAGGAGGGGTGGTCCAGAGCGGGGAATCGTTCAGCGAATGATTGATCAAAAAATCGAAGCCAAAAAGCGAAGGAAGCGTAAAACGCTAGCAGAAGCGACTAGCGCGCTGTCCCTGTTGTGCTTTTGGTACGAAACACAAATGTTAAACCGCAACAACCCGCAGCCAATCAAATGGTCAAACCGTAAAGGCAATACTGCAATCCAGCATGTCACGGAGGGTTTTTTCTTCACCTCCCTCCCTCGCCCCCACGTGCTTGTTTCCTTTGTGTTTAGGGTTTGCTGTGCTAGCGGACGCAGCAAGATCTTACGAAAGGTAGTCCAACCTGCCCCAGCCGTCAAAAGTCGGCCACTGCACGAACAATCGAGTTTGAATGGAACGGCCACCGGGCCTTAGATTTGGGCCAAAATATTATGGAAACATGATTAGCTTTTTTTTTCTCTCCCCACGCTTTCTTGCTTTCGCCCCACGGCATGTAACGCCCCATGCGTTATGCAACGCATCACAACGGCTCGTTTAACTGACTCCCGAACCCAAAGCTCTACCCTGAGCGAGTCGCGAAACATGCGCCCAGCATCCCGGTGTTCCAGCTGCGTGGAGGGTCGTCCCGTCACAAAACTTTTTTGTGAATTGCTCGCACTTGCCGCGCGCACGTACGCGACCGGTACTCGCTCGGCATTACCCCTGACAGTGAAAAGCGCCCCCTAGCGAGCCATTCAACTTGAAAGCAGCGCGCCCCGTAGCACGTGCAGGTGAGTGCAGGCCTGTTTCAAGTACACACACCTCGGCAACGCCGGTAATTGCGCTCACCTTGACCACCACGCGCGCGCCGGAAGAATTACGAAAAGACAACAAGGAAAACGTAAATCAAACGGCCGGCAAAGTGTAGCCAAAAGGTGCACACCGCGGGAAAGTAAAGGTTCGTCGCTTATCGCCGTTGAAATCGTTCGATTCGAATGAGCGATTGGCTGTAATCAGGCACTTGTTTTGCCAGTCGTTTCGGTTAAATTAGCGTGCACATTAAGGGCTGTTGTAAAGATTATGCTACGGAAAGCGAAACTGTTTTTTTTTTTTCAAACTGGAACGCAAATCAATTTATTTGTGTCGTGTGTGGCTCAAAAAGGTAATGCTGGCTGAGGGGGGTGGGGCGGGGGGGGGGAACAACACAAACCAGCAAACGCCTTGCTGTTAGCGTCTCGAAATGACACCATTTGAAATGCAAATGCGCAGGCATGGGTATTCGTCACCGAAAACGGCTAGCCACGCACCATTCACGACCGTTCAGCCGTGGCATCAGCATGTTGGCGTGGCCGAGATGACCGAGATGAGGGTGATAACAACTGGAGGATGCCACCGACTTTTGCGATGCCTGTGTTGGTTCGGTAACCAACCTGTGTGGCGAAGGTAAGAAGGTTACCCGACCCAGCATCACGGTCCGCCCCGACGAAGCGCTTGTTTGTGCTGGCGATTAGACAGATTTCGGCCGTCGGTGAGTCGTGAAGCAGGAAGTGAACCGTGCGAGTCGATCGCCCGCAGACGAGGAACAACAAGGAAGTGGAAGTTGACCGAAGGTTCTTGCGGCCGGTTTCGGCACGTGATCTAATCGTACCAAGGACGTGCCGGGAATTTCGAGCGCAGCCCGGCGAGATGCAGATAACCCATCACCCCCTACTCACCGTCGTGATCCACGTTGATGTGCAGCGTGTTGCCGAGGATGGGCAGCCCGGCCGGGCCGGGTATTTTGTCAATGTGGCGCACGATGTGGGCCCGCCGCCGGTTGTACACGAAGACCGCGCAGAGCACGGTGGTCAGCAGCAGCAGCGTGACGGGCGAGAACAGCGTGAACACTTTGGCCAGCTTGCTCAGCAGCAGGCTACCGCCCAGGAGGCTCTCCATGCTTGGCCGCTCGTTCAACACCTGCTTGAATATTGCAAGCACGGATGGGCTGGGCGTGTTGTGCCGGGCTTTGCGTTGCGAGGCACGTTCCTTTGATAGGTGCTTGAGCCGCTGACTGGCTGACTGACTGTTGGTTGGTGGTGATGATTATCCCTTTCGCTTTACCGGCTGACAGTCACTTTAAAAACGTTGCAGCAAAAACTTATACTTTTCACAAAAATATTTTCGTTCTCCACAAGACCGCAACCGATAAACCTCCGTGGCGTCCACTCTGCAGGAAAGCGATCTCCTGGCGCTCGCTTCCACCAAACCACAACAGAAAACAAAAAAAAACCACACGCGCACTCCCAGCGAATGTCAGCTGTCGAGCAGTAGTCACCGCACACTGACTTGGTCCATTTCCGATAGTCCAATATTTATAAGCTCCCCCGACGGGTTCGACGCCGTTTCGGCGAATGCTGCGACGGAACAGCGCGAACGAGCGAGCAAAGCGCGAACCGCGGATTAGGCGCCGAAGATCGTGTGCTGTCCGCGCGAAGCCGAACCGCAAGAGTGGTATACGCGCGTGGCCCGAACACAATATGCTACGACGGGTGCCGTTTCAGGGGAGTACCGAGTTGAGGCGTTCCGTTTCATTTTTTTTTTTATTTTTGGTTGTTTATATCGGTAATATCAACCCTTTCCTGCACATCCACTCCCCCCTTTTCTCTACCCTTCCCCTTTGTCAAGGGCTTCAACGGCAGCATTACAATGTTAAGGTGAGACCTTGCCGCCCGACTGCATCTCTAACTGGATCGCGAAGCCTTTTGCTCGGTATTTATGGATATTGTCCCGGTACTTGCGGACTCGCAATCAGTGCAACCGCGTACGCTTGCCGGCGCTGGAGTTGAATGTCACGACCGCGCCGGTTTCCCTTTCGGCAGGATGTGCGAGTTTGATTTCGGTTGGGATGGCCTCCCCATTTCATTAGCGGTGACAGTGCTGCGGCTTTTTGACGGGGCACGTTGCATTCTAGAAAATGGCACATTAAAATCGTTTCAGCAGAGAAATAAACATTTACTGCACTTCCGTAATTGTTAGCGGTACTGTTTTGTGACGATTTACGACCGAATGAACATACCACTGCTTTTACCTTAAGTAGACATTTTAACGTAGTGCATTAGAAGCGCTTCCTTAGAGCCGTAGGTAACACGCTGTCTTCTGTCGCTTGAGATTGTGTGTTCAAATCTGGGATTTATCAAATAAAAAAAGAAATGTTGATACATGATCGAAGAAGAAAGTGGGAACATTCACTACTACTTAATCAGTGGATGATGAACAACCAATAGCTGGACTGGCCCAATTACAGATTTCATACTTCCGGCTTTGAATTTAAAAAAATGTTGAATATTCGTGGCGCACGCTGCGCCCGGTTATGGATGAGTGCCATCGGCTGCTCATTTACAATCTTTGAAAACGTGTAAAAATGTGTTATTCATCTACGTCTTCTCCTACTTCGGTTAAACAACTATAATCAAATGTAATGAAGAGTCGTCTGGTGCCATTGTTTGACGTCACCCGGTCGCTGGCGCATCTAAAAGCCTTTATAAGTTCTGCTTAGACTGTTTTACCGCATTTCCACGGTCTGCTGTGTCTGCTGAGCAGCTGCTTCTGGCAACACGAAGGTCCAGCTAGAAGCATTTGAAGTTTTAAACCCTTCGTCAAAATCGAAATCAAAGGATCCTCTTAGTACTAGGCTCAATTTTTGATATTAAAGTCTACGTCCTTTCAATATCTTAGATTTACGATTGTGAGTATATTTCGTCACCAGACTACTGAAATGCCTAAGCTTCAAACTTCGTTGGAGTTACAGAACTTTTACAGAAACGTCGAAAGACAAGCAATTCCTTCAAACTCCTAAGGATCTTCTTTCTACAGGGCTATTGAGCTCTACAATGTAATCTCTTCTATTATCAGAAGATCTACCTTTAACTGATTTTTTAAGCTTATAAATTCTGTATCTTTTCTTGGTTTCAGCGTCGAACCTCTTAAATGCTATTCGATTTCTTGTTTATCTTTCAAGATCCAAAGAAGCATTGTACAGCGTTTTTGAGATTTTGTCATTCTGGACAAGATTCAACTCTTCTATACAATCCCTCTCATTATCACTACATCCACCTTCCACAAGATTTTTGAGTTTATCAAACCTTGTCTCCACGCTTCATCCAATAAATTAAGGAGCCTATCATTCAAGTTTTAGTAATCTCCTCTAGATCTACATCAGACACATGAGATGAGCTAGACTTCCTGAGCTTCCTGAGATTTTTTCCTGAGATCTTACTAAAATTATAAGCTGGAACAACTTGTTCCAAAAAGTCTCGTCTGTTTCCAGAACCTGTACAGGACGCCAAAGTCCATCAATGGCCTGACCGATCGTCAGGATACATAAATTCTGGGTTTAACAACAACGATCCAACAACCCCATCTGTTGGAAGAGAATCTTCCGTCCATAGCACTCCTAACCTACGTTCATCAAACTGCATCAGCAAACTGCAAACAAACTATTATTTTTGCTTATGTATTTCCATCAGCATAATGAAGCTTCATTACAAAAAAAAAGGTAACCAAAAACGCCGCAAAAACCCACTGTCACCTTAATGTCAACAATTCAGGCACGATGGCCCGGCCAATGAGGAAGCTATTATTAGCGTTATCATTACTATCGGTGTATTTATTATTAAAGCTAATTGCATAAATCGATTACCTACTCCCCTTCGTAATATGCCTGGAATTAAGACCTCATTCATAAACGAGGGTGCGGCAGCGAGCGGCTGCCAGTGCCGCAAAAGAAAATTGCCCTCAGTTACCCTTTGACCAACGTGGTTGGTGGGAGCGGTTTGGTTTGTCTCTTTTGCCTTTCCGATGCATCCTCACGCGTTCCTGCCGATGATCGATTGCCGGTGCGGGGAGGACATCGCGGGAGTGGGTAGTTTTATTTCTTGCGTTTCTTTTTTTGCGTGAACGAGCGCGTGCGCGAGCGCGAGGTGCAGTGAGGAATCCACGTGGTATTTTTATATTACAGCAAGCAAGCACGCAGCCTGCTCCACGGTCGCCCGTTCGGTGGCTTCTAAGAGGAACCGAGGTGGAAGTAATACAAAGTGACGTTCAAGTTAAAAAGCGGACTGTTGCCCCGCGATGGCGGAAGTGCGAGTGAATGGGATGCAATAAAATGTAGCACTGTTTTGCCGTAATGAAAGTAAATAGAAAATCGTGCCCGCGGATATGCGTTTGGGAAGGATGGGGCGGCAAGCTGGACGCATTCGTCATGCGCCGGGCCAAAGCTGACGATCACGAACACACCCTGCAGTGTTCATCAATTACAGCCGAGCGGCGACATGCGGTACTGCAGTCCGGTCATACATTTTTCTTCAACAAGCTTTTAAAAGCTTATTACATCTGTCATCGCGCACGCAGCGGCTACACGCGCGCGGGGTGCTAATATGATCATTAATAATGAGTGTACTTCGCACCTCCGAGGCCACAGGGCGCGCTCGAGCGGCCCCATACAGCAAGCGCAGCCCGCGGGAACTGATTTGTTGCGCCCTTAATCGCGATAATAGACTCCGGCCAAAGTGCTCGGCAAGGAAGGATTGCAAGAACTTCTTTCTTTGCTGGTTGCAGCGTGTTTGTTTTTTTTTTTTTAGGTTGTTGCTGTCCCGCGTTGATTCTGTCAATCTGGCACGCCCGGCCTGTCATGTCAAGGAACCGTGTTGTCCCCCCGCTGGCGTGGAGTTTTGCAGCACCAGACAAAAACCGACTGCGACTTTACCAATTCGTCGGCACATTCGTACACGGGCGGCACGGACAGCGAAGGTAACCTTTCGTCTGGGAAACGTTGGCAATGTTGGAGTTGCAAGCCGTCAAACGGCCAACGTCCGGCATTCGTCGCGCGGGACGTGAGCCATGCCCTTGAACCTGTCAGAATCAATCACCTGGAGGGGAGTGAACTGCATAAAGAGCAGGCGGACCCATCCCTCCCGGGGGTGAACAGCCCGAAAACCGCAGGCGGCTGCACCTTGCTGCTGCAGAACAGTTAACTCACCTCCGTTCAGGTCAACCGCAACGAGGGGGTGCCCGGGAGCCGCACTCAATTAGAGGGAAGACAATCACTTCCCACCTGGAGGGTTTGCCCTTTTGCTCAGGCTCACTGCCCACAATGCAATTCGTGTGTGTGTGTGTCGTTGGCCATCCGCGACGATTTGCAATCAAGGCTCGATCAAACTTTTACTTCTGCCGGCGATCGGTTGGTCATTAGCGGTCGATGATTTAATAAGCGGTCGAGGTTAGCAATCGCGCGTTCTGGACGCATCGATTCGATGGAATCGTGAACCTGGCGCTCAGTGGTCGGCAAAGGATCCTCCACCAATTGTTTGCCCACTGTTCTTGGACTTGCCTTTCTCAATGTCGAAGTCTCAAGATCTTCCATCGGATCTCGGGATAGGATTTTAATTTAATTGCATTTTTTTCACTCCTACCTGGAGCGTGTGTCTGCCGACCACTGGCTTAGCAGTGTCTGCCAGCACACTCCAGAAGGTTGTCATTTGGTGACTCGCTAAGGAGAAAATACGCATAACCTAGCAATTGAAGCAACAAGATAAACAACACTCGCGTGTAATGATAGGGAAGGCAACAAGAAGACTTCGTTCTAATGTTACGATTCAATTACTTCGGGTCGTTTGGGTGACCTTCGATCTTCAGAGTGAAAGGGGTGCTGGTGATGTTGCACTTTAACGGGTTCTACTATGTAGGTTCAGTGTAGCACAGATGTGCTCTGTTGACGCGTGGTGTCGCGTTCTCTCGGTTTGGCTCCTGCAGAGTACTGAGGCACGGGCTTTTCATGCCTGTTTTTAAACGTGGCCTTGGAAGGTGTGATAAGACGAGCAGGCATAGACACGAGAGGTACCATTTTCTAGCGCTCCATCCAACTCCTGAGATTCGCCGACGATATTGACATCGTTGCGATCAACAAGCTTCCGAAACGTATGCCAGACTCAAGATAGCTCAGCTTCAGATCAACGTGTCAAAGACTAAATACATGAAGGGAGTAGGATCTACGGATGATACACCTGATATCTTTTCCTGTGTCACCATGGGCAATGACACTATGGAGGAAGTGGGTTCCTTCGTATACCTCGGATCTCTGGTCACATGTGACTCTGATACGTCCTTGGAAATTCGGAGGCATATCCACGCTAGGAATCCACGCGCTTATTATGGTCTCCCCAAGTGGCTTCAATCCAGTAGAGTTTCCAGGCGAATCAAACTGACGCTCTACCGAACTCTAGAAATGCCTGTTGTGCTCTACGGACATGAGACATGGACCTTACTAGAAGGGGATCTACGCGCACTGAGTGTGTTTGAGCGTAAGGTGCTACGATCGATCTTCGGTGGAGTACGTGAGGCAGATGGCGCTTGGAGTAGAAGGTGGAATGACGAGCTGTACGAGCTGCTGGGTGATCCTCCGAAATCGTTTTGATAAGCTAATTATTTCATGATTTTACTTATTCTATTATTGTATCACCTTTTGCATAATCGATTATACTATTTCATACTTGTTTTGAGTAGTAGTAGTAGTGCTACGCGTTTTAGTATACAACCTCCAAAATTATCTACATGATGTGTCCATGGTCTTCAATTGTCTTGAAAGAAAATTTCAATACAGAATTTGTAATTTGTAAAAAATTCAATACCTTCAACACCTTCAATATGTATACAAAACATTATGGCCTGGCTGGCGCGTAGGCTCTACTATATGGTATATCTTTTGGTATGCTTTGGTGTAGTTTGGTTTTGGTTTTGGGATCTTTGGATTCCATAAATATTTAGTAATTTTATTCTATAATTGAGTTGAATTGAAAATACCCGTTATTTACATGGGTATAAACAAAGCAGGTGAACTACCGGTAAAAGTCCAAAAAATAAAAATAGAAATATTCTTATACAGAAATCTTGGGTCAAAGTCAGTACCGACAACAGCATAGAAGTCGAGCTGCGCGCACGGATGCTGATGGCTAGTCGGTCATTCTATAGCCTGAGGAAGCATTTCACCTCACAAAACCTGTCGCGCTGGACGAAGCTGGGACTATATCGCTCCTATATAGTTCCAGTACTCACGTATGCCTTTTAGACATAGACACTGTCCAAATCTGACGAAACCCTCTTAGCCGCGTTCGAGAGGAAGATGCTCAGGAGGATTGTTGGCCCCATATGTGAGGAGGGACAATGGAGGAGCCGATACAACGACGAGCAATACTAGCTGTACAACGACCTTAATGTTGTGCAGTGGATTAAGCTCGCCCGGCTCCAGTGGGCTGGCGATGTTGTACGCATGGACTCGGACGACCCTGCCCGTAAAGTCCTCTTAGGCTGTCCGCATGGATAGAGGTGGCGTGGTAGACCCAAGCTGAGGTGGAAAGTTGTCCGCCATCAGGGCAGGGATAATGGATTGGCAGACGACGGCGCGAGACCGTGAGCGGTTTCGGAGTTTGTTGCAGCAGGTGAAGCGATTGTAGCGTAAGATAGGTAAGTAATTAAGGCCGGGCTACACAGGGCGCATTCACAAGCGTATTCTACAGTAGTGCCCCCTGGTTACAATTTTTGGAAGCTAGGCAAGCGCAACTCATCTGTCAAAAAATGCGCATCGAGTTACCATTGAAATTGGAACGGTTGTCTCAGATTTGTTTATTCATTGTTTTGTTACCGGTGCTAGAAGGAAGTAATTGAAGAAAATTGGATATAATTATTTAATGCTTCTAGAAAAGCTTGATTATCCTTGTATGGGTTGACTTCATCAAAATAGTTGTTCGGATAGCCCAAGAAACGCACAGAGTTATCGATCGTAATATAATATATGTCAACAGGCTTTATTTTAGTTCATGTCTGATACCTCGTATACTAATCGGCAGTCCGTTTGAGAAATGTTCCATCGTATCTTAAAGTACACCTCATTTTACCATATTCATTTACACATTCCACGCACATTTTACACATGTCTTGTGTAAAAAACAATCCTCCACTCATCATTGATGGTGATCATCACCTTCGACTCCGATTGACAGACCGGAGCTAAAGAGTGTTTTTGGAACATATTTTGACGCCGCAACCATTTTAATATTTAATCTCTTAATATCTTTTCCACCAACAAAACCATTCCCTATAAGCCAGCTTCACCCGTCAAACCCTCCGCAACACGCAGCGTTCGCTTTAGTTTCGCTTCGTGACGCGAATTCTCAGCCCACCCTTCGAGCGCAGCACCAGCTCACCGTAGAGCGTGAGATCCTCGCGCCGATCGACCGCCTCCACCCGGTACTGTCGCAGGACGGCCACCAGCACCGCCTTCGCCTCCAACGCCCCAAACTTCTGCCCGATGCAGTTCCTCGGTCCCGCGCTGAACGGGATGTAGGCGAAGGGGTGGCGCGGCCGCTGTCCGTCCCCCAAAAAGTGGTCCGGATTGAAACGGTCCGGGTTGGGGAAGACGGCCGGGTCGCGGTGCAGCTGGTACACGACGATGACGGCGTTCGTGCCCGCCGGCAGCACATGCTCGGCAAGGCGTACGTCCTCCGTCAGCCGTCGGCCGATGATCGGGATGCTGGGGTAGAGCCGCAGTCCCTCCTTGATGCACGCCTCCAGGTACCGCATCTCGTTGAGCTCGCGCATGGTGGGATATCGGTCCCTGGGACCGTCGCCCATGACGTGCTCGATCTCACCGAGTGCTCGCTCCTGGACGGACGGGTCGGTGCCGAGCAGGAACAGCGTCCAGGCGATGGCGGTGGCGGTCGTGTCATGCCCGCCCAGAATGAACGTATCCACCTCCTCCCGGATGTCCGTATCGGACAGCAGTCGGCCCTCGTCGGACGCCTCGATGAGCAGATCGAGAAAGGCTAGCTGCTTGCGCCCTGCGACCGTCTCGCTGTTGTTGTTCTCGTCCAGCGGTTTGTGGCCGGCCCGGATGATCGACCGGCGCTCCGTGATCATGCGGTAGGAGAACTTGTGCAGAATGTCCAGACACTTCTGCTGCTCCCGGTACTGCGACGTACAGCGAAAGACGATGTCTGGATGGAGCCAAAGCTTCTGCAGCCGGTTCAGCATGATCTCCCCGATTCTGCAATGGGTTTAGCGGTGTGATTGAAGGTGGCTCAAGACTTGGAGCAAGCGGTACCTACTTCTCATGCGCCCTGACGTACTCCGAGTCCGACTGCTGCTGCGCGTACACCGGACATCCCATGGCAGTTTCTGCAAGGAAGGGAATGTCATCAATCGTTCGGAACATACGTTTACTGTGTGCCGCTACCCACCACAGATGATATCCAGCGAGCAGAGCGTTATGTAGCGCACGCAGTCGAAGCCCGCCGCGTTGTCCAGCTCCGTCGCCAGCTTGCCGGCCAGCACCGCCGCCTGCTTGTTGAACACCTCCACAAAGTCGGACAGTATGCGAAAGTGAAACGTCGGCGTGAGGATCTTGCGCCGGTGTTGCCACTTGCTGGCCGGGCTCGTCAGCAGCCCGGTACCGAGCCACGGCTGCAGAAACTCGTAGTCGCGCCCCTTTTCAATATTTTTGGTGCTGCTCAGGATTTTCTGGAATGGTCGGAAAGAGTGGAAAAAGGTATGGTAGAGCAACTGCAAGCTCAACAAGACGGTTTTTTGTTGACGTCCGAGAGTGCCTACCTCGACTGCTTGTGCCTGGGAGATTAGCACGTAGGGAGTCATCCCGTTCCAGATGCGCGTTATGCCCTGCCGCCGTCCGTACAGCTTGCGGGAAGCAATGATGCGATTGAACAGCTCTGAAGTAAGACACAATTTGAACAGGTCAGTGTAGCACTCAATGTCTTCCGTATCATGCCTAACAAATGGCAGGACGCGTTACTCCAAACCTATTAGCCGGCTGAGTTCTCGTTCTTCGTATTTTGTCGATCGTCCGGAGTATTCGTCGTCTTTGGAAAGTCTATGGAACTTAATTTAAGGTTAACTAAGGGAATTTAACTACACGCATTTAGCAGGCTTAAGTCTTATTTAGGACATATACATTAGACTCTCTCATAAAGAGTACCCCTTTTAACGAGTTTTACACATTATGAGAAATTTTAAATGTTCGACAAATATCTTTCGTATGGAGCAAAAATCAACATGCAAATAATTTCAAAATTGTTGCCGCAACAAATAAACGTGCGACAAATCAATTTGATTCTCATGCATCAAAAATGTTCCGGCAACATGAATTAACAGTTCGATCATACAATTTGACAACAAATGTTGCCACAACATTGAAAGTTGCGATTTATGCAGCATGTCAATGCAGAATTCAATATGAAAAAAATGCAATAAATCAAATCAAATTTTGTGTTTCAGAACAGTTTAATATGCTATGAAAAAAATATAATTAAATATAAAATAAAAATAAAATGATATATTCAATATGCTGATTGTTTTGCTCAACAAATGACTTCAAATGGGCAGTATCATTCATAATGACTAAAAAGTGTTATTGAACATCCTGCCACCGGTACACTAAGCCACAGCCACAGTGCTCTGAGTAGACCTTGAGGTTTAAAAGGTTGTTGTGCCACCCAAGAAGAAAAAAAGGGCGCTGAATGAAGCAAAGCGTTTAAACCGCTGATCGCGTTTCTGTGTGCACTGTGTGTGTTCTACCCTATAAAAAAACTCTTTTTTTTTCATCCGAAACGCTTCATGTACACACATCCGCACGCCTGAAAGTATGCAACCCGTTACAGGCGAAGTGTTTTCTTGAAAATAAAATTCCCAGTTGACAATTGAGCTTTCCATCTTTCGACAAGCTTGCACAGCCCAGTGAAGCGCCGTTTATTCAGGTACATTTTAATCCGGTTGTTCGCTTATCCGCGTGGTGCAGAAATGAAAGTTTGCAAACGAAAAGTATGATTGACTTCACGGAAATTTTGAAAATGGCCGTAAGAAAAAGTTTTAAGATATTTCAGTAAACTATGCTATTGAAAATATTTACTAATTATTTTTTTTCAAATCATATTTTACTTGAATAAAATGGCCTTAAAGACTCTTAAAAGCAAGGAAAGCCGTGATTTAAAGCCAAATATACTTTTTATCCCTTCTTTTCGACTAGCCGGTCATGTCTGAGTCCCAAACAGCTCGGATAAACGGTGTTCCACTGTACTTTCCGTTTAGTAAAGCCTCTTGCAAGAGAGGTTTTAGAGTCACTTTTGCGTTTCATTTCATTTTTACCCGCGTTACGTGTCAAAGTGATTTGGTGACCCTTCTATGATGTTTGCTTTCGAAACACTGGCCAACACTCACTCACTCTTGTAGTCCACTGTAACAACGATTTGATTGATATTGATTGTACCTTCACGGTCAGCGTTGATAAGCAGCGCATTGCCAATGATTGGCAGCGTGGCTGGTCCGGGTATGCAGTTGATGTGTCGCACCAAGCGCCGGTAGCGCTCCAGGTACGCTGCCAGGCAGCAGACGGCGAAGATGAAGCTTACCAGCAGCAGCACGCCGGTTCTGGGCACACTCTCGATCAGCTGCTGTCTGGTCCAGCTGTTCGATCCGGCCCCGAGGGCGGATGCCAGCACGGACTCACCGAAACCCATGGCTTTCTGCACAAATCACGAGCGTTCTCCCAAACCGGTAGCACCACGCTTGCATCGAGCATCGACTAAAACGGCGGGTCGGTGCCGTTGCGAATTTATATTACAAACAAACGCAACTTGCGATGCGCGTTCCCACCATATGCGCTTCCGAGGAGCGCATCCGAGTGAAAAATTATAATGATCATTAACATTGGGCTGCGCGCGCGCCCCCTATGTGCCCAATCCCTGATAAGTGTTGCAGCTCGGCCCGGGGTAAAAGCGTACCAGCAAACGGGCATCCCCGTACCATGGGCCGTGCGGGCTCCGTACGTGAACCATTTGCACATCGTTAATTAAAGTCGCATCAATTAGGCAAGTTTTGGGCGCCGGGTGACATTAATGCAGTTTTTCACACTTTCTTCATCCCGCCAGCCGACTGAAATTGGGCGGGCGGGTTAATCAATTAATGTGCTGCACCGTGTTGCATCAGCCTGGCTATCTCGCTCTCTCTCTCTCTCCCTCTAGGCGCAAACGTGCCTTACTGGTGGTGTGAAGGTGAACACTGTGTTTGCAACACGTGCTGCCCGTGTCGTGCTTCCATGGGCTGATTTAACCAGGCACGGTGCTGTGCGTGGTGTGGAAATTCACCCACAAGGAACACACCAAAATCCTTATCTGCTCGCTACGCACACTGATGATGGCTCATTAGTGTTTCCGCCGTTCTGGTTCGGTCGGTTTTCGGCTAACCGTAAAACTGGTTTCGGCTAGCTTTTTCGCAACGCTGCATGGTTGATGAGAACTTGGTTTTGATTTTACCGTGTGCCGCGAACGGTTTGATTTATTTTAATGGCTGCGGTAAGATAATGATTTGTTTTGTTTCTTAAATCAGTTGATTCAAATTTTTATTAAGTAGATTGGTTTATATTTGTTAGCAGCTACGCTCGATCCGTCGCTAGTTTGACGGATGCGAATCAATACGCTAGAAAGTTTCAACCAACAGCTATTGTATTGATGTCTGTTACTTGTTTCATTTTGCTCTAGTGTCACTTTGTATGGCATGTCAGGGGATCGCAGGTAGAAACGGACACCTTAAGGTTAATTTTGGTTATTTTTTAACTTATAAATATTGAGATAATTAATTAACTGCAAATCTCTTTATTTTTATTTTAAAGTCCGTGCAATTCAGATGTATCGGGAAAATACCTGCTATGGATAAGATGGGCATCATATAATAGTCACAAATCAATATCAAATTTATTTATATTGTACTATTTTTTGTGTTTTTGCGTGATATTACAATAAATTATATTTAAAGTCTCAGAAGAGTAGTTTATTTACAAACAAACATGTGTATTGTCAATGTCATGCGTGGAACAACATATTTTAAGACAACTGTTTTTATGAGTAGATTTCTTTTTTCATCTGTTAAGAAGCCTATGACCTCCGAAAGCCTATTCGATGTGCAGGCAGGTAGCATCTGATAATCATTATGTCCATCGTTCCCCACCAAAAAGTGTCCAAAAGATTGAATTCTTCATGATTTAAATATTGAAAAAAATCTGTCCTTAATTACGTGAAGTGTCCATCTTTCCCCTACTTACCCTTACTATTTCCTGGAAATGCTAGCTAACAGAGACTTTTTTATCAATGATCTAATTGAAAACCCTTTCTTGCTTCTAAGTAAACTTTTCTACCAAAATAAACATTTACTCAATACCATTTATATTTCGTCTTTTATATAGATTCACCCAAATTGTACAGCCCTTCCGCACCTTATACTTATTTTCAGGAGCAAGGAACTACTAGGAAAAATCTATGTGCAGTAGAGCGCCGTCTATCTGGGTACCTTTCATCCGGCTCTCCGTTTATCCATGCTGTGCAGAAATGACAGTTTGGAAGGAAAAAGCATACATGAGTTGAGGAAAATTGTGAAACTATCGTTGTGAAACCGTTTCATCTAATTGTATATGTGCTAATTAATTTCAAAATAAAACTGGTCTTCATCATTCAAATGCAGGCTCATGTTCCAAATATCTCTTAAATATAATGGAAAACGTATTATGGACAATTTAACTGGTAATCCGTGCTTTGCCATTATCCGGCCATTTTCAAGTCCCAAGCCTAGATAAACGGCCTTCCACTGCAGTCACAAACAAAAGCGACCTTGCCTCATTTCATTTCTTCATCTAACGCTTCATTGCTGACGCAGTATAAATTCCAATTTCTTTCCATATGTGCTACGCATTGCTGAGATAATTTTAGTCATAATTATATTTGTGCGTCGTAATAGTAGAATCTATCGTAAGTAAAGTCTTGCATGCTCCTCTACATGCGAAGCCCACTAGCAGTCTTCGCCATTTTGCGTCTTAAAATACTGACAATGGTCACGGTCCTTCCCTGTCTCTGGATGGCTCTGGAGAAGAATAGAACGGAGTCCGGCTGTTCTCCCCGGGGCAGTGCGACACCTGCCGTGAGCCATACGAAACGGACGCGACGCGACTTATACCATTGTTTCTTACAATCCGCAAGAGCATGGATAACACATTACAGAGCGTAAGGTTGGTTTACAATCTGACTTTTGTACTTCTTTCCCTCCGTCCCTTGGTCACCTTCGCTGAGCTTGGAGCAACGCGAGCACTAGCCGCTGCGTTTGCTGGAAAAACGGAAAGCTAATACTGAACACCTGGCAGAAGAGAAGGTGGGAGAGCGAGAGAGTGAGAGAGTACGTACTGGTGCGCGGTCCCGCTTTCTCTACTCGCGCTTGTGCAGTCGCACGGTCAGCCCATCCTTCGGGCGTAGCACCAGATCGCACAGCAGCTGCACGTCCTCTCGCCGGTTGACCGCCTCGATGCGATACTTGCGCAGGATGGCCGAGATGACGGACTTCTCCTCCAGGATTGCAAACTTCTGGCCGATGCAGTTGCGCGGCCCGGCACTGAACGGGATGTACGCGTACGGATGCCGCCCTTGGCAGTTCTCCGGCAGGAAGTTGTCCGGGTTGAACTTGTCCGGGTTGGAGAAGACGGACGTGTCGCGGTGCAGCTCGTACACCACGATCATGGCGGTCGTGCCGGCCGGGATGGTGTAGTTGTCGACGCGGACGTCCTCGGTGAGCCGGCGTCCAATCACCGGGATGCTTGGGTAGAGCCGCAGGCCCTCCTTGATGCACGCCTCCAGGTAGCGCATCTCGTTCAGCTCCGCCATCGTTGGGCGGCGCTCCCGGTCCCGGCCCATCACCGCGTCAATCTCCTGGATGACGCGCTCCTGTATGTCCGGCGCCGCGCCCAGCAGATACAGTATCCAGGCCATGGCAGCGGCCGTCGTGTCGTGCCCGCCGATGATGAATGTGTCGACCTCTTCGCGGATGGCCAGGTCCGACAGGCCGGAACCTTCGAGCAGCAGGTCCAGAAAGGCGAGCTGCTTCTTCCGATAGATGCCGCCCTCCAGCACACCGTACTCGCTCTCACCATGCCCATCGGCGTGGCTGCTGTTGTTGTTTTGGTCCAGCTGCTCCTTTCGCCTGCGAAGCTCCTCCTTGCGCTCCCGCACGACACGGTCGGAGAAGGTGTGCAGCACCTTCAGACACTCCTGGTGCTTCTGGTACTCTTTCGTGCGCTTAAACACAAAGTCCGGATGGAGCCAAATCTTCTGCAGTCGGTTGCGTATCACTTTGCCGATTCTGTGGGTAAGAGGTAGAGGCAGAGAGGCGACATTGCAAATCAGACAACGGCTCACAGCTGACTTCCCTCCCGCACTTAACTGTTTGTGGGCCCGCACATACTCCGAGTTGGAGTTCTTCTGCGCATACACCGGACATCCCATTGCGGTTTCTGTTGGAGTTGTGAAGAGAGTACAAAAAAAACTGTTTTGTAAATCCGCTCCCGACCCCTAGAGCCATCCAGCGGGCTTACCGCAGAATATGTCCAGCGCACAGAGCGTCACGTACGGCACGATGTTGAACGGTTCGCCGTCGCCGGCGTGCTCCGCCAGCTTCTCGATCAGCACGTCCGCCTGGTTCTGGAAGATCGTCACAAAGTCGGACAGTATGCGGAAGTGGAAGGCGGGCGTCAGCGACTTCCGGCGCGGGTGCCAGATGTGGCCGGGCGACGTGAGCAGCCCGTTCCCGAGCCAGGCCTTCATGTACTCGTAGTCGTTGCTCTTCTCCACCAGCTTCGGATTGCTCAGTATCGGCTGGAAGGGAAGAAAACGCAACATAAGTGGGCTCTCCTCCTCGACATCCCTGAACACCTATGCTACCTGCTAGCGCTGCTACAGACCCACCATCACCACGCTTCTCCGAAACTTCATTTGCCACCGCCGAAGGCAACCGCGCGAACCCCCGTTATTCTAATTTAAATTGCTTGAAACATTGTAACCAATCCAAGGCAAGGAAAAGTTCAATGCCGGCGACGCGCTTCTCGGTCGGCCGAATTGCTGCAGAATGGGGTTCTCGAACGGGGAACGCTATTCTTTGTACCGACCCTGGAAAACCAATCGTCACCTTCGACAGCGAAAATCCCAAGAATTGAATGACCCCCCCCCCCCCCCCTCCCCAGTGAGAGTTTTGGACTTTAATTTCAACGAGTGTGTTTATTACTTTGAGCGTAACCCCCCCCCCACACAAAACACACAAATTCTGTGACGCACGTTTCTCACATTGAACACACCATAGAATACTTGTAAACAGCAAATACGGAGTTAGAAAAAAGATAGAGAAAAGAAGAGAGCGCGGGCGTTGTTGTGGCCAATATCCAATGCCAAGAGATTCGAACAGCAAGAGAAGCGCGTTATCTCATGGCGTGCAGCTACCGGCTTACTGATAAGGCTATTCAAGCAACAGGATGGACGGTGCACTAACTACCGTATAAAAACCACTTGTCCAGCAAGAAATGTGCGAAGCATTTTTGTTAATGCAAAAAAGATAGAGTAAAATTGAAACTTTAAACAAAATCGAGCGTACAACCGGTTGCTTGTCACGAGGAATTGATTTTGTTTTCCCCTTTACCGATGGATTTCCAGAGCGTACCATTTTTTTTTTTTGCATGCTCCTGTTACAAGGAAAACAAATTCCAAAAAGGTGATTTGCAAACCCTTTTTTTCTGTTGCTTCCCCGTATCGATACGCTCCTTCAATTTTTTGTTGTTTTAACACAATTACAGGCACGGGAAGTATAAAATATTTTATAAACGAACAACTCCCACCCACTCCCACATACCCTTCCGTCGGTGGCTTACCTCGACTGCAGAAGCTTTAGAAATCAGCACGTACGGTATGGGACCGTTCCACACGCGGCTAATGCCCTGCCGGCGGCCAAACATCTTGCGCGACGCGATAATGCGATCAAACAGCTCTGCGGAAAGGAAGCAAATGGGAGGAGGATGAGAGCAGGGGGAAGAGAAATTTCCTTAAAAGCTGTTTTGTAAAACTACTCCTCGATTGTGCAATGGCCGGTGAAGCTAGTTTAAAACAGTGAAATCAAAACTGGGGGAAATTGAACAAATTTGCATGATCCTCGAGCATGGGACAGAAATGGAAGTCAAGGTCAGTCGAAACGTCTAGGTCCACGGTGTCCACGGAATTGGGGTAAGCAGCCACACATTCGACAAAGGGCACTGGATGATTTCCTGCTGCTGAATGCGCCCCACCGTTCCGAAGAAGCGCCTCTCCGATTTATTCATAGCTGATAACCCAGTTTCACGTTTTGCATACGGCTGTTATCTCATCGCCCGGCTGCTGAGTGTGTGGGTCTCGCTGAAACGCATTTTAAATATCCACATGTAATCGGGCAGCTGGTGTTTCAACCCGATTTTCCCAACGCTTCGATGCCTTCGTCTGTGAGGTGCTTTGCGCTTTTTCGAGTGTTGGATAGACCCCCGGCCGAAGAAATGCAGTGTTGGAATAAAATTAATTTGATACTGTCACAACACTGCACCATCCGTTCACCTCCCACCCTTCACCCGCGTTAGGCTGACAGAAGGAAATACCGATTTCGTCGGTTTCTTATCGGCGTTACGCATTATCCAAGGTGCAATCCAAACGCCGAGAGCGACCATCGGTGCGTGGAAGACGAAAAGCTAACAAAAGCATAAACGACGAAACGCGCGCGCGGCAACGATTATCATCGTGGGGTATCATCGCGCTCAGTTGGGCGTTTGGGGTGGTCTACTGGCTTTTGCAAATCATAAAAGCATAAAGAAAATAAACACACAAAACTAACTCAATGAAGCAACAGATCGTTGGATTGGACCAGAGGATTTTCCAAAACAAAAAAAAAAAACACATTTTATAACGGCACGAGTGAGTGACATTTCCGGAATGGCGAGGCCTTTTTGTGACATAATATTGGTTCACCATTTGCTCTGGTTGATGCTCCCTTTGCTTTATTAATGAGATGTATTAAGCAACGGTTTGCTGCCTTCTTTAAATTACACCACGTGGCGTTGTTGTGCTGCTCCTTTGAACACCTTGAAACCGTTGATTGCTGCTTGTGGTTTGATCGGTTGATAAAACTGCAAAACACTTGCTTCCCATTTCTTACCATCCTTGCAGCCGACGTTGATCTGCAGCCCGTTGCCGACGATCGGCATGCAAACCGGGCCGGGTATGCGGTCGATCAGCTTCACCATCTTCGCCCGCCGCGCCTTGTACACCGCCAGCACGACCGCCAGCATGAGCAGCATGGCCAGGGTCAGGGGAGAGCACACGGTCACCAGGGCGGCCGTCCCCCGCCGCACCGTACCGAACCGATCGGCAGCGAACAAACTCTCCATGCTGCCCCCTTGCGCGTTCGGGGAAGCTATGCTGCTCGCACGTGGCACCAACGAGCACGCTGCTTGTTACACTTTCTGTTTTATTCTTATCGCTGTAAAGTGTTTTTTTTTTCTGTTTCAATTTAAATTTCACTTTCTGCTCGCTCGCTTCTCCAACCCGGTCCCCTCTTTCCCTAGCAATGTCACGCCGTAGTTTTAATATTTTCAAAACCGTAACGGTCGGCACCCACGTGCTCCGGGTGAATCAGTTCAAACTTTAAACCATGTTTGCCACTCACTTCCGGTGTGTTTGCATTTTTTTTAATGCATTAGCCAAATGCAACACTACGCTTGTGGAACTTTAAGTTAAAAAAAAAAAACACCAACACGGACAACGGTGTGCGTCGCGCGCGCTGACGGCGCAAAGTGTGCTCACGATCTGGGCGCGTCGAACGCGCCGGACCTCATATTTATAAAATTGGGGTCTTCGATTGGTCACCCCCTCCCCGCCCCCCCCCGGATGAGTGGACAAGACACCAGAGGGCCAGGGTGAAGAAAAGCAGCACCCAAAACCGGTGACCTCTAGCTGGGGTACTGGAGAGGGGGTCACGGGTGTTGGGTGGTTGAGTTTCGGGTGCACCGGTTAGCGGTTGGCGGTTCGCTTCTTCAAGGGTGACGATTTTCTGTGTGCGGACGGCGGAACACTCTAGCGGGATGGTGGGAGGAGGAGTGGTGTTTGACTGGTAGGTTCGAGGTGTATAAATGACCGGAGAAAGAGCGTCAGCGACGTGTGGCCCGCTCGTGTCCATAAACACCTCCATTATTGTGTGCCGTTGCGATGCGGCGAAGAGTTTGTTGATAATTTTCCCCGCCCCGGTTCGGTTGATCGAGAAATAATTAACGATGCTTGCAGCGCCCATGCATTCCAACCCCTTTAAACCCGCCACCTCACCCTATCGGTAATGAGGGTGTAACGTGTGAGCCCATAACCACGTTAGGAAAATGTGTATCACACCTTTCGGGTGGCGCCGAGTGCCGCCCAAAACCGAAATGGAAGAAACAATTCGCACTGGTGCGGAGTAGCGTGTTGATAAACGTCGCCCCGATAATCTGCTTTGCTTGTTTATTTCATCGTTATTGATTTATTGTTTGTTTTAAGAGTGATGAATCGTGTTTTTCCTGGGTACATTTCTGTTTCCTTTTTAATTGTTTCTTTGCGCCTTACCTGATTGTTGCGCTAAACGACACAAGCGTGAAAAGAACAAATAAGCTCTGCTGATGTATCATAAACCAAATGCTTTCTGTTAATTTTTGCACTGTTTTTTTCGGGCAGCCTAGCGAAGGTTGAGTGATTAGCAAGCTGTTTGACGTATTCCTCTGTAACAGTGGTTTCCATACTTGTTTTTTTCCTTCAGCACCCACTTTTTACCGCACAATCGGAGCATATTTAATCGTTTAACAAACACTTTGTAAATTTTTCTTCTTATTTCAGTAGCAACGGTCAGGCCGCATTGCTTATTGCGTTATTTGTAGACGAGCTTTAGGCATTACTAGATCGGTGTACCATTCGGCAGAGCGTCTTTAGATTAGTTTCAAATGTGTCGAAAAAAAAAGAAACTACAGTAGAGCGTCGACTATCCGGGGTGGTCCCACGGTGTTAATATAAAAGCTTATATTTGTAACCCTAGGGTAGATTTGATAGATATAGGTTAATTATAAATTTAATATGTTTTTTTTTTTCAACTAAGCAGGGGTCATAAATCACTTATATAACCATGAATACTCAAAAACTATCGATTTATTTGCCTTAACGCTAAGGAGTGGTTCTTGCCTTAGCTTGATTCAACTATCTGGTAATGAGTATTTTTCTTCCGATCCTGTCGCATTGTTGGGTCACGGATAATCCCCTGCTCGGTTAATCAGCCCCCGGATAATCTACGTTCCACTGTTTCAATTGGAAAACCTGATGATTTCTCAAACTAAATGGATTAACCTTCAGTTATTTTGTCATGTGTTATCCAAGTATCCATGCTCCGTTTCAAATACAAAAAATTTGGATGTCAATGCTTACATCACAATTTTCGTGTTATGCTAGCAATTTTATCTAGCAATAGCACATTTAAATTGGTAAATTATGGCTCCAGGCCTGCCCTACATGCTGTATCACCTTTCTCAAAGATTTCAATTTTTCAAATTTTAAAGCTCGAAAATTGATTCAAAAACATAGAATATGGAAGCCGACCGATACTGATGCATCTGTGGACGATCCATGTTTACCACACATGGTAAAACTGTGGGAATCACTGCCCTATAGGAAGAAGGATTTAAAACATACGTTGCTACCAAATGGGTGAAAATGAGCGAAATTATACTGACTTGTGTATTAAACGGCAGTTTGGAATGATAATTTTTGCTTGGAATCTTTGAAATAAATTTAATTCAATTATTTTCTTATTATATTATTTTCATCTTATTTTCTCATTCATCAACTTTTATATGTTGGCACTACAGTAACATAGTTCAGAATAGGAATCGAACAACGTTGAGGGTTTCCATACAAATAGGGGGCCTGCGCCCGTTACCACTCAACCACAGAACCACCCCGTTATATGGTCACTAAATCTGATACAGGTGATATCGTCAATACCATCGGTGATAAAATACCACCCTTTGGTACTCTGTTTTAACGTAACTGGTTTATAAAATCTGAATTTTGTTTTTCTTCTGATGGTAACCGACTGTTTCCCTAATGCAAAGAAATTAATTCGTTTTTCGTAAATCGTGCGCGGGAAAATTTTGTGCTCCAGTACCATTATGTCAGATGGATTTGCTCATTTTTAGTAACTTTGCTTTCACTATCTGTAGTGGGACTAACATATGCAGCTGATTTCTTGAATGTATTGATACCGTCGTGTTACCTTATGCTGAGCTTAGTAATGTGCGTTAAGAAAGCATTTTTAAAGAGAATTGTTTTACATAAGCTTCAGCCTATGAAAGCCTTTACTTGTGACAAACTATAGCGTCCGGCCGTCAACAAACCAACCAGCCACGACAAATTGAGGACAAGGTTGTTTAATCTTATGTCCCTAAAGTATGCAACGTGTATTAAAAAAAGGTAAATAAAGTTACAAAAAAAAAGTCAGGAAAATAAATCACAGGTAACGGATGCAGACGAACGGACACTATTAGAAGTAATTTTTAGCTAATAACAGCTTTGCTGGGCAATCATAAAATGACATTTCGAACAATCTAGACTTCCGTGGAAATGATCCATGGAAGAGCTTGTAGAACTTCCGCCCATCCACCGTAAAACAAATCGATAGAACTTCATGCAGCACATGACGATGGAAAACAAAGGATCGGTTGAGAAAATTAATAGCATTTTAATGGACGCTGAAATCTGCAACAGTCAGCTTAAATTAGTAGCTGGTTTAATGTTGTTGTCTTACATGATACGTCTGCTAAACTAACTATAGTAAAAAAGAGCTATTTAACTAAAACCTGCCGTAAAAAAATTAATAATTGTTTGTTTCTTTTTTTCACGTCAATCTTACGGGTTTTCGCTCTATCTCACTGCGATTGCTCAAAAAAGGAAGCTATTAATTTGCTTTCAAACACCACACTGCAAGGCCTACCATGCTTCAAAGCTTCCTTGCCAGTGGTGTGGACGGCACAGATTTGTTTTCCAGCGGGTCAAAGGAGACGGGGTGGCACACACTAAGGCACACAAACCCCATTTTGAGGCACACAGCTAATAGACCAGCCGGCGACAGAGACTGCGGGGAAGTCGCGTCGCGTGACTCTTTGCTATTATTGTTTCGTATTTCCCTCTACTATTGATCGCCCTAACTTCTCTGAGAAATCGCATGCCCCTGTGCCTAACGGGCATCACATTCATTCGTTCACGTCGCGTGCCACCAGCATACCCGGCTGCCCGGCACCGCTGTGGCTGTACCACGGTTTTTCTCATTTTCTTACCTGCTCCGAAAACTGAACCCGGTCGGCCCTTCTGCACCATTCCGATTGATTGGTTTTTAATTAATTTCTCTCTTCGATTCCATCAGACATCCGTCAGTATCGGAGTGCGTAGTCACCGCGGGCCCCGCTTTGCGCTCGACTAGGATAGGAGAGCTCTTTAACGATCGAAACAAGCCGGTACGAATTATAGCAAAAGGTCAACACAAAATATGCCGTGGCGGCGGGCAAACAGATGACCGCCGGCGCAGTGTGCTTCGTCCGAGATTTCACTATATGTATATATAGATATATATCTCTCTAATCGCAAGGTCGCTCTTCTTGGTGGCTTACAATTAAAAGATCATCACTTTTCAATGTTTCACGCTCGTTGTTTGCCAGCGTTCCGGTAGGCGGGCGGGGCCGCGGCCGCACCGTGAAACAATGTCAGCACCCGGTCCGAAAGTCAACATAATTTTCAAAATTATTTCAACAAACATTAATAATGCTGCCACCTAAAACCTAGCGCCCGTGCCGCTACACATGAGCGTGTCTTTATTTTAACACATTTCGAATGCACGCCGGTTGTTGGAGAAGCTTTGCTTAGAAAGAGCTTAAACGAGCGCACCTCGCGTGCTGTTCGAGGCGTATTTTCTCTTTTGTTTTTGGTGTGGTGTGGTGGCGTTTTGATGCGGCGTAATGCGTGATCGAATAATTATGCACCATTTTCTCAATTGTAGCGTCTGTTCAGGGTGAATTTTATGCACTAGTTCAAGCTTTAAGGCTTTTTTTAAGTAGTTTAAAAATTTGTTTATGTAGTTGAACTTCAATTCATAGTGCCAGATTTTTGCAGGCTTTGTCACGTTGTTTTAAATACTCTTATTTTGTTTGCGTTTGCAAACACTACTTCCATCCTATTCAGTATGCCCTTGTAAAGTGAGTGACACCTTTTTATAATTTTTTGCTTTTTCAAATTTAAGTACTGGAGAAGAAAATAGAAACGATAATATTTCCATTCAGTCAAAAGTTACATTAGAATGGCCAAGTCCAACATAATGTGGGCACATAATAGGGGTTTGCTCTGTACGTGCTCATACCGTTTCAGAGAAAGTGCGTGAAAACGTTAAAGACGAAATGTAGTGAAACTTAATTCTACTTACTTACTTATCGGGCGCTACAACCGCTTCGTGGTCTTTGTCTGCTGCAGCAATCTCCGAAACTCCGAAACGCTATCTTCCCACCTCAGCTTGGGTCTACCACGCCACCTCTATCCATGTGGACGGCCTAAGAGGACTTTACGGACTGGGTTGTCCGGATCCATGCGTATAACATGGCCAGCCCATCGGAGCAGAGCGTGCTTAATCCGCTGCACAACGGAGAGATCGATGTACAGCTGGTACAGCTCATCGTTGTATCTGCTCCACCATTGTCAACAATCCTTCTGAGTATCTTCCTTTTGAACGCGGCTAAGAGGGTTTCGTCAGTTTTGGACAGAGTCTTTGTCTCAGAGGTATACGTGAGTACTGGAACTATACAGGTGCGATATAGTCCCAGCTTCGTCCATCGCGACAGGTTTTGTGAGGTGAAATGATTCCTCAAGCTGTAGAATGACCGGCTGGCCGTCAGCATCAGTGCAGCCAGCTCGACTTCTATGCAGTTGTCACTGTGTGTTGTTGCTGTAAAACTTATTTCACTTACAAGTACTTCCTTTTTTTGATTGCCCTTAGTTTAATCAGTTTATTTTATATTTAAATATTGTTTTTCCTAGTTTCATCCTTTATATTATTTAGCAAAATATTATATTTAACATATAAAAAGTACAAAACATAAATTAGCAAAGATGAGACTGTACGTTTTTTACTTTTCTTACCCTTAATAAGTACCGAAAAAAAGTTTCTAATTCGGCCTGTGTTATCACAGGTAAAAAATCATTTTCAATGTGTCAAAACAATTTGACATCCCTGACTGTCGTGGTAGTACCGCGCATTTCCGAGAGAGGGCTATCGATATAAATAGAGGAGGACCGAGCTCGAAGCGTCCTTTTTTCGGTACGACAGTGAGAGTAAAAGTGGCAATAAATTTGAATTCCGCATAGTAAATGTACGGTATTAAAATTTTGCCCACCAATCGTCCGAAAACGAACATTTTCAAATTTAGAGCCGCACCGTATTTAAACCGCGAATTTT
>KB671515.1:185707-197455 GCA_000349105.1 Anopheles epiroticus | reverse complement strand
GTTCGTGTCTGAGTGTTGGGTTGAAATGCGATATTGAACAGTTTCGATTCAGTACTTATCTTGTTTTTATAGAACGTCACCCTTTATAATTAACAAAACTTAACGAAGCTTTCAAGCTCGAACGAAAAGAAATGGCTAGCAAAATATATTTTCAATTACCAAACCAGCCAATCATGAGACAATCGCGCACGCTTATACTTCTAATCGCAATGGAGGCGCCTAGTTGCAGATAGTTTTGCTGATAAGATGATAATGGTGTTTGCTACCTGCATTATTATTCTAATACTATTTTAAAATGTTATTTGTATATTAATCATGTGGTTAGTTTTTACAAATTAACGTTGCAAAGTTCTCATAAGTATTTTTTTTTCTTCACAGATTAAACGAATGACCCTTTCTGGAGGACTACTTGCAAACTTGTAAACGGAACATAGCGACGACTCTAATCAAATCATCAAGAAACGTCATGAACACCAACAGCAGCTAGTTAAAAGCAGTCTTGTTTCAATTGATATAAAGTGTTCATTTGTTAATAAATACTCAACAGTTTAACTGCAAAAAAAATCCTCACTGTTAATTCATCTAGAAAATTAAAACATTTTATATTTAAACGTAATCCAGCAACCACTTTTTTCTTCTGAACCCTACGATTAACTATATGATGACATGATGTTTAAAACATGTAGGTTTGAATCAAAAATATGTTTAGAATGTATAGAGTTGTAGACAAATATGTTAAGCTAGAATCAATTAATCTCTTAATGCATTTGCGAGGTATTTAGTATTGCGCTTTGTTAATCGCACGTTATTCAGTAAATTACTACACCAAATATTACATATGAAAAATCGTTGAGCTAGCGTCTCGCTCGAACTGCTCGAATTTACTTTAGCAAAATTTCCCTCGGAAACAGGGTTGTTATACGGTTAGCAACATATGTAGAACAAATTATGAGTTCCAACTCCAGCGTACGATAGACGGCGCTGCTATGCACCAAGCACAAACTATTCTTTATAAAACGCGTTAACGTTCGTACAAGCTGCAACACAAAAAATTAACAAATAAAAACGGAATTAAGGCCATCCAAATCAATACATTGATTAATCTCTCAAACCAACATTGCTTCTAAATTAGTAATATAAAAGATTCTCTTTGTATGACAGTTTAGCTTGCGTCGCTATTATCCAATAGATGGCGCTAACCATTAATAGCCGCACGTACTACAGCTGTTGAAAATATCGCATTTACAGTAGCGGCAATAAATACGTCGTTAGTCGCATTATTTTTTAATCATTTTAATGCTTTGAATGAATTATTTTGCATTAATCGATTGTACTAATTACATTCCTGCTGCGATTGAAAAGAGGAAGCATGTAATTAATATTTTTGCTCATAATATGCTTCTAAATTGCTCAAGGCCGTCGCCGAAACACCAGCCAGTGGTTATTTTTATCTAAATCACATGTTCACCCTACACACGCCGTAAATCCTTTTGCTACCAAACTGCTCTGCCTAATGTAGGTCAACATAAGAAAAGTAGGGTACATACGGTCAAAAATAAAACTTTTATCTTCTACACCTAGCAACAACAGACGGGGTGGCCAGCTTTCGGACACAATATTTTGTGAGTGATTTCTTACACAGCTGCCATGCCAGGCAAACCGTTCAACCTTGGACGCAACTCTTCCTCCCCTTTGAATAGCGTGACCGTCGAGCCGGTCATCATCACGCCTTCTTCTACACTAAAACTGTCCGCTGTCAACAGCATGATACGCAAAAACACACAGCAAAACCGGTACGAACCGGAACGCCACTAGAAGAGCTGACCGATTTTGTTGACCGAACCGGCAGCAGAGGAAGCCACAGGTAAACAAAAAGCAAAGCACCGTAAAACGTGAGCTGATGTCAGAATGCGCTCGGAAACACACGAAACGCGCTGTTTACACTTTTTGGCAATGATCGTTAGCGAAGAAATGCGTCGCTTCTTTTCGGTGCTTTTCCCTTCGCCGTGGCCACCAGCATGCAGCCATAGCAAAACAACATTTAAAATGATCGTTGTTTACTGGTGAGGCAGATAGGGGAGATTTTGTTTGTCCCGTATCGAGACACGCGCTTTGTTGTGCCGGGTGGTGTTTACCCGAAATGTTTATGCCGGTTTTTTCTCGCTATCCCTTCCTTCCGTGGGAGACACTAGCCTTGTTTGCTAGAATTCGTAACAGAAGGAAAACCAACAGGAAACAAAACCACCCGCCGAGTGGGTTTTATCAATTTTTAATTTTCGATAAAAAATTCTACCAACGGGGAAGCCACCAAGAACTAAGAAATCGTTATCAGATTATTATTACATCCAAGAGAAGCCAGGTGGAGCCAGTGTGAAGCCTTGCTTGACACTGCAATTAAAAAGCATGACCGATCTTTACGTCACACTACAACGTAACCCAGAGCGTAGCGGTCAATTAAAAAGGGGCCGTTAAACAACCATAAAAGCACCTTGGAAAATCCCCCGTGCTAGAAGTACGTGCTGATGATGACCTGCGCATACTGCTAATATAGACAGTAAGACAGTTCTATTATTTCTTCCCCCGTCTCCAATAAAGCCACCAAAAACGGTTAGGATCACAGCTTAAGGTTGAGCTGAACGATGATTAACTTTCCCTTCCCGTACGATAATTGTAATTCCTCATGCATCATGGCTGGCTATTCATGGCTGGGAAAAAAGGTGGTCCCATCCCGTGCCCTAAAATAGGTTATCGTCGGCCCAGTACACATGCATGTGCACCTTTCTTTAGTGGACATCTGCAACCTGCATAATAACCACACTGTCTGGCCGTGATCGATCGATGAATGAACCGTGCGCCACCGAGTGTTGAGGGCGTGCAAGCACCACGGCCAGGGTGCACTAAAATAGCAAACGAATATCCACACCCCACACCACCTTCTTTCGAGCAGTTGGTGTTCCCTCCTCACGTGAAGATGCTACTACCCCTTCCAACACATTTGCCCTTTTCGTGAACCATCATCAACGGGCAGCAAACAAGCAAACACATCTGCGTCATCAACTCATTAGCTGTGGGCAACGGTGTTCGTGTTGTGGGCGCGTGCGTACTGCCGGTTACACGCCCCGATCAAGTACCGCCACTTACAGTGAAAAAGGCTGCCGCACGGGATCCTGCCTTTTCGAATCGGCCCCGAGCGGTGATTCATTGGAATATCCCAAACGAAAAACGTTTGCTTAGCTCATTGCGAATCGTCCGACCGTTCTTCTTAAGGATCGGCAGGTGGGCAGGAGGGCAAAGTATGCGTCATGACCGGCACGTCATCGACCACTCTGGTGCGGATGAGATGATGCTATTGGTCGGCTTGAAACTTAAATGCCACATCTTGCGCACACTTTCATGGTGGGCGAATGTCTGAGCACACTCTTCGGGGCCGAGTTTGCCCGGAGCGGAATGAAGGAATGGACCGGTTTTTTGTTTTTCTGTCAGCGCCGTTTCGCCAAAAACCTAGTGCGTCATCGTTTTCGAGGTGGGTTCGCCCAGAGTGCCCAAAACATGAAAAGCAGCAAAGCCGAATGGAGTGGGCAACCGAGGGAAGCTAATGATCCTACCGCAAAGGCATCCGGGGTAGAAATCACGTAATGGAGCGCACGACTTACATTGTCCGCATGTCAGCACGTCCGCATTCTGAACGGATGAGTTCCGGCAAGCGATAGAACGCATCTGCTAATGGTAAGAATATTTTTATAAGATGACACATTTGGTGTGTGTTGCTATCGAGATTCCATTAGACATTCCGTTGAAGGAAGTTTCATAGGGGAAAGTCATTGGATTTGCTATACGTAACTCTTACGAAGTTGTATATTGAATTAAATATTCACACTTTCTATGACTACGTAGCAGGTAATAAATGAAAAGCCCTTACAAATTAATTTTGTAAAGGATGTAAATGTATGTATACAAAACGTGTTGGAAGGTAAATAACCTTAAATTTAGCTAACATTAAGAATGTATTTTTACTATTCGCATAGGAAATCAGCAAGAGAAAGGTTATTACCTTAAGTTTAACGAGATGAGCTAAATTTTAATGTACAAATTGCCCCAAAATTGATCGAGTTGTGTTCTCTTGTGCACAATACTCACGAGAGAAAGCTTTGAGTATCGTTAATAAACGGAATAATAATTCCTTTATCATTTTTTCGTTTTCCTTCACTAACCTTTGCTTTCCAGTGACGATATTGCTGATGATCACCTAAAACAATAAAAAAGAGTTTTATACAATGTCTAAATGTCGCCTCTTTTTTAAGCCGCTTACCATAATTTCCAACGCAATATCAGTTCAGCAGCAGCTGGATGACACATTGCCTGTACACAGCATCGCTGCTCGATCGTAGCATCCATCGCATTTATCGGATTCAACCAACACACGCTCCCTGCTTTCCCGCATGCTCCCCACAACCTGCCCCATTAATAACACCAGAAAAACTTCCCGGTTTTTAAAGCGACAAACCGGATCCGGATCATTCCGGTAGCACAGCACCACCTCCACCACCATTCCCCCGTGTGGGGAGATACACAAACAACAGATGCAAATAGCCAACAACACTCAGCATCACCTTCGTCACACCGCGCCCAAAAAATGGTCGCAAATAAAAACACGCACACAGCTCCGCGCAGGCAACGGGCCCGGCAAGCGCTATGGCCACCTTCTTTTGGGTGGGAAACAACAAATTATCACACGAAAATAAAGTCCCGCACTTGGCAACGCCGAAAACGACGAAACGGACCTTCACGGCGGAGTGGTAGATCCTCCTTGGCAACTGACGCGCAACTAGATCAAACACGTCTGACGTTTATTGTTTACTTTCTTCTCTTCTTCCTCATCGTCATTGCTACATTGTTCCCGCAAAGCAGAAATCGACGGTGTGTTTGATGACGTTTTTTGCCGTCTTTGTTGCGTGTGCGGATAAAAAAGCAAGGTGTTTTGATGAAAGAGCATAATTTTGCTAGATTTTGTTTGCCGGTTGAGGATTCATTGATTCCAATATTTGATGATGTTTACTCACTGCACAAAAAGAGTCCTGCATCTTAAGCACCTGATAGTTTAATATTTATGCGAATTCTCTTCCTCTTAGCCACAACGAAGCGTCACGAGCACGCCTAATTACTCTTTTACACTACGATAGAGAGCCTTACTTTTTGTGGGCCGTTCATAATGACATGAACTGTTAGGCATCGGAAGAAGTGTGGAAAGATAACTTTATCATAATTGCATTATGATTAAATTTTTTTCATTAAATACACTTTACTTATTTAAATTTTCTTTTTAACTTATTTTATTATACCCAATGAGTGAATCCGTGCATTTCGAGGGTCACTTATTCCAATGTAGTGCTCCTGTAAAAGTTCTCAATTTTTTTAAACGACCTACTCTAAGTGCTTACAAGCGGTTGGGAAACGAACATCGGCCCAGTTTGCAAATTGCAAAAGATGGTCAATGATTTTATGCGAAAATAGAAGACAACTTCACACCCTTTAGCACATCTTGCAAATAGTTGAAAATGCTTATAGCAACTATCCTACAATCGTTCCGAGAATATCAGAGGACGATGAGAGAACCTCTCTCAAAAAAAAAACCTGTTACTCATCTATTGGATAAACTATCCGTAAAAAGTTTCCACAACAATTCATCCATCGGTAGTAGGTCGAAGTCTCAGGATACCCATGACTGGACGCTACCACAGGGGATCGATAATTCGAAGGACATTCCTTTCGCTACCGGGTGTGGCATTTTCCAGTCGTATCAAGAAACTAAGCGAAGCTTATTCGCTAAACTCTCTCCATTTTTCTATTTCCTTGAGCAGTGTTAAACACACAAAGCAACTGAGAAAGGTATAACCAATTCCTGACGGAACCTGGTTAACCCACGCGCATTTCCTCCAACCGTTGATTGAGATAATCACAAATCGAACGCATTACTTGATTAAATACAACAAAAGCCACCTCTTTTTCCTAGGAATAAACCACCATTCCGAGATTGGCGAAGGGAAAATAAAGCCCCGATTCCGATTGGAGGCGAACAAAAATAAGGCAAAAGTTACAGCGCGCTCCCACTCGCATCCCCTCGCAACACACGCGCCAAACAAACGGTGGCGGTTTGTGATCGAATTTTCCCGGCCGGTTTGCTTGCGACCCGGGGAGATGGTGGGTGTAGGCTGACGTAAATTTGCGCTCACCGGCAAAGGACACCGAAAGGACGATCCGACTTACGTCATTCGGTAGGTTCCAGGAATCGCCCACCCGTTCCCATTCACTGTGCTAGCTGTGTAACCCCGGCGAAGAAGTACACACGTGCACACCACCACAAGCGGCAGGAGCAGCATAGAGACGCATACGCAAAACCATTGCACGCCTACGCAATTTTCAGGGACATTCCAGGGCCGCTCGCTCACCAATGTCAGGATTCAGTGCCAAGGCAGCCCGCAAGGAGCCGTAGCCGAGAATCCAAGGCAAAGATCAAGGTCCTGCGCATGTCCGTTTCGGGTGCTCGTACCGGGCCCCGGCCGGCATCCTGCGAGCCTTCGTGGGTGGTCCGCAACGAAAGCCGCTAACGTAACGCCACCAGCAGCTCGCGTAATGACGTCAGCAGGAGACGAGGTTTTGTGAATCGAGTCCTTACAGTACATGCGCGCGTAATTTGATGAATGAGAAGCGGGAGTGAGAACGCACGCACACAAGCTCTCTCTCTCTCTCTGTCTGTCACTCTGATCCCGTTCGGGGATGGCGCCTTTTTTGAGGTGAAAAAAAAACAAAGAACACCATCGATTTTTCCCTTCCCGAGCTCCCACACACGTTCGCCCTTTTAGGACCAATGTTTGGGTTTTCCACGGGTGGGCCAACAAAAAACGAAAAAGCAAAACAGAAAGTCGATGGCACGTGAAACCTATTTCCTTACCCGTGGCTTGCGGAGATTCTCGTCCCTTTCATACCCTGCCGGATTCTCCCATCCTGCCCGGGGATGAGTTCAGTTTGCTCGATTGACGTCAATGCGGCCCGGCTCGAAGGAAAACACTCACCCAACCGTTCCGGGCCGGGGGGTTTTTGGAAAACAGGATTCATTCACAACAGCGAACCTACCGGCCGGTCTGTTGACGGTTTCTAGCTTCTAGCCGGGGAAACTCTTCGCAATGAAAAAGCTTCCAAACCAGAACAACGGCAATAATGTGTTCTCTCGTGTGTTGTTTTGTACTGTTTTCAATTTTCACTACCTCCTACAAGAACGGCTTTCCCAGAAAGGGTGTAAAGGGTGAGTATGTTGCACAAAAAGAAGCAAATAATTTGCGCAACAAACGGATAGCCGTGCTTTGGGTGAAACTCTAACCTGGCACCGAAAGGTCAGCACCATCCGTTAAATGGAAAAACCCACCACTCATGTCACGTAGGCCCATAAATCTTGGTCAGCTTTTGGCCAAGCTGGTAGATGCTAGGGCATGAAAATTTGATTTTGAAGCAGCAAAAATATTTAGTAGGGTTGTATGTGAACTTGATGCCATTTGGTTGATGAAGGAATAGAGAATTGATCGTCTCAGCTTGCACAGAGGGCAATATGTGGGCTGGTTTATTTGTAAAATTGGACTTTACCGACTTCATTACATTTTTAATAGCGTCCAAGACACATTAAACCAATTTGCAGCACACAGTGCATACGTTTAGGCGCACTGCAGCTACGATTGCATACTTCAAGGCGCTTGTTGGCAGATTTTGTCCACTTCAACCGTCAGCGTGTTGAAAACTGGGATACATATTCAAATAGCTTAGAAGCTAAAAATAAATCCAAACAATGATAAGAGCCATGTCCTTGCTATCTGTCAGCCTGTCGGAAGCTTATTATTATCATACCGAGTTCAAACACTTGTGCCACGAGCCCACGCAAGACCGCTTGCATGTCCACTTGTCATCGCTCTCCCACGGCTAGTGTTTTAAAGCTGTACCGCCTTCGCACCTTCCAGCCCACCCCAAACTCATTCATAATCTCATTCATAATCTACGTGCTACGAACTAGTTGTCGTGGGGGGGGGGGATGACACCTACCCTGGTGTCCTTTCGGTGCGGACAATCGCATAAAGAACTCTTACCCACACGCACCCTCCCACCGGGAGTGATTAGTCTGATGATAGTGGTGGGCCCCCCCCCAGGGGCGGTGCTCGTGGCACTCCGGTTGGCCCAGTACGGGCAACAACAAAAACCTTCACCGCCGCTGTAATGTGCGTGGGCAGGCTCCATTGTAAGGCACATCCGGTGCAACACGGTGCCGCGGTGATGATGGGCAGGATCGGACAAGAAGGAAGGAAAGCAACAGAAAACGACAGATGCTTCTTTTTCGTCCGGAAAAGCTTTTCCCCGGGAGAAAGGACAAAACTGGCTTACGTTGTTTTTGCTTTCTATTTTTTACCACCTCCCCTCCGCACCGGTTCTCATCCAAGTTATCCAACGAGCTCATTTTCCGACCACCCGCAATGACGTACATTGTTTGGTGGAAAGGTTTAATGTTTTCGTCCACTCACTCTAACCTTTTGTCGGTGTCTATTTCACTTTCTCTCCCACTCACTCACTCTCGCTCGCTCTGGATCGCTGCAATGACGGTGAAGGCAATGTGCGTCAATCGCGTGTAACGCGCGTGGGCACGAATTTTCCACACCGGCGTGGAACGGTTTCCCAGCCCGCCCCGGTGCGGCATGGCACAATAAGGGCGAGCAAGGGCTTATGGCCTCTTGACCTTTTGCGTGTCCTTTCCTTTCCCTGCATGGTGAACAAAAGTTGAATGAAATGAGCAGCAACAGCGACCCAAAGGATGGAGGCGCAGGATGTGTGTGTGTGCGTGTGTGGAAATGCGCATGCTAGGGGGTACGCGTGGAAAAGCGTACTATGAATGAAATGCCGAGCGTTGGCGAGGTTGCCGAGCAGTGTGCGATCGATTTTTCCGGCACTGCTGTTGGGTGGTTTTGCTGCCGGGGTAAATTACCCTTATCAAGTTCAGGGATTTGGAACGAAACGCCAAACGTCCCTTGCATCCGTGGAACAGTGGGTTGTGGTTTGAAAATTATAATAAAGATTCTTCTGTCGCATTCTCTTGTTCAGACGTTTCTATTTGTTCATTCTATCAACATTCTATGTGACTTATTTTTTTACCCACGATAATGAAAATGCGTTGGCGCATGAGCCAATTGGAGGTATGAGCCATTTATTTTTTATAAATGCAGTGCGATCTTTCCAAGATGTTTAAACTTTGTGAAAAAGAAACATTTGTATATCTTCGATAATCTGTCTATCTTGCGCCTAGTTCTGCTCGCTGGACGCTCTATTGTGGTATCTCCAATGATATCCCACTACGATACGAATGATACGAATCGCCTACATTCGCAATAAGATTGCTATCGCGCATCAAAACGGAATCAAAAGAGACATAAACACCCCATACAAAGGATAAGCAACATTTGCAGCTTGGGATCTTTATATATGGATAACTTGACTTTAAAGAGATTGTAATAAACGAAGTTACGAATTGTGTAAAATACTAGAACTTAGTTCTGAGCTTAGCTTCTTTTCAGCAGATCCACAAGAATTACTTTTTTGTTTCAATTCTTCGATAGATGCCAAAGATTGATATTTAGTCCTGAGCGTAAGGGTCCAGATCAGATGGTCTGGTCTCTCTCTTCTTGGTTTAACGACTTCCTAGATCATGTCAGTCATTTGTGACTTACTAGGCTTATTATAACCCGTGCTTGGATAGTCAATCCTCATAACCGGGGAATGGTGCAGATGAGCCTACAAGGAGTTCAAATCTTCTAATTATTTTTCCAGATGAAGAAAAACTTCTAGTTCTTAAATATCCCATAAGACCTACTCACTATAGTTGGTCTAGACCTGTCTGAGTCACATTCGGTGTTGGGTTCTTTAGGTGATTAAACTGCCAACATTGAGATGAAGAGCGTCCTGCGCCTGAATATGCTCATTACGCCATGACGATTACGCTCAAATATGCTCAATCACGTTCCCAAATTCTTCTTCTTGCTCTTGGCGTAACGATCTTGTTGGACATTTAAGACTTAAGAGGCTTGACAATACCCCGTAGTTGGATAGTCAATCCTCACTGCGGGTGAGTATTATCGCTTCCTTCTCTCCAATATAAGTGAAGTGAGTCACTTATTGTAATTTCTGGCTTAGAAAATTCTGCCTATCCTGAAAACTCCCCCCTATCCGATGATTTCCATCCAGAACCGGAAGCTGGAAATATCGCTGTATCTGTCGCAGTGGAAGTCCCCTTCACCAAAAACGTGCATGGTCGCGATTATCTCGCCCGGTCACCACCAACAGCACCCTATCTAGATCGGTAATTCTCGCCTCCAATTGCGTCAGATCGCGTACGCGGCATAACATTACAACCCGCAGCCAAAATTACATTTATCAGCCACTGGAGCGAGGCCGGGGTCTCTCATTCACAATGGCACAGGCGATGACGCCTGAAGCTGATGCTGGAGGGCGTCCCCTCATTGGCCGGGTGTAAAGGTGACTCATCGTCACCGCGGGAACCTCTTCTTCGTCTATTCTCGATAGTGAATTTCACCATCCCTCTTCACCTGTGTGTTTGTGTGTGTGTGTGCGCGCGCTTTTTTTCTGTTTGCTAATCTCAACCATGACTGGCACAAACATTCAGGTCGCAGCTCGACGGTTCGCGAAGCAGACCGGTGCGAGCGCGAACCTGTTTGAGCGAGATACGACCGAAAGAAAACACACGCGCGCGGCTGCGGCGGCAAATCGATCCAACACACAAAAACACGTTAGACACACACCTCCCAAGGGGGTTGGGGAGGGGGAAATAAGAAGGAAATGTGCAATATTCTTCGAAAGCAAGCGAGAGAGAAAGAGAGAATGGCGATAGAAAAAAGAAACACATTCCTATGCACTCATCCATTCCAATAAGTGGCAGCGAAACCGGACGTAACCTAACTATAGCCCGGCGTCCCATTCATGACAGCTAGCCGTTCGGTTCACCTTGCCAACCCCCCGCTCCGACCCCTAACGCCTAGCACACAACCGTACACCGTTATATTGGGGCGAGAAAGAAACACACCCTGCCTACGGTGCGCTTTGCGCGAAGGCGTAAAAGCGAGAGAGAACGAGCACGCGCGTCGCGCAAGTGCGACGAACCGAGCAGCAACGCAATCGACGGCAGCCGCGGTGACGTCACGCACCGCCGTTCGCACAGTTCCACACACACACGGTTCACCTTGAACTGCCTTGGCGCGGGAAGCCGCCGGCGACGACGACGACGACGACGACGACGCAACTCTGCCCCGCTTTGTGGTCATCCGCTGTTCACGTGAACACTTGCTGATGCGCGCGCGTTGTGGACCACTGGAATATACACTGGCGACGGTGGAAGGGAGGAGGGCGAAGCACTGGCAGCAAAGTGGTTCCGATTTGCCAGCCCCCTCCGCACAGCACAAGCCAAGCAAAGGCACGAACGTTGGAGAAGGCGACGTCGAGCCCCCTTTTTCTCATTGGTTGGATGCTGCTGTCATTCGACGTTGCTTCCGAAAGGCAGGGGCCACAGGGAAACCCGGTACGTTGTGTCTGTATGTGTGTGTGTGTGCCTGTGAGTGTGTGTACTTACGTATAGCAGGCACTGTTCACGTGAACAGCGAGTGATGCCAGGTCGTTCGATGCGTGATCAGAGTAGCCCACCGTATGAAG
>KB671515.1:159782-182273 GCA_000349105.1 Anopheles epiroticus | reverse complement strand
CTTTTGAACTTCTAACACATTTGATATAGTTTATTTGATTGACTTATTTTCAAGGTGGTAAAAATTATATCGTAATCTCAATTATTATTTATCTACAATATTCTGGAATGTTTATTAAAACGGTAGTTGGGTCTACCTAGAGGGTGCCCATGTAACCCCATGTTCCCCTATCGTTCTTTCTCGTTTCTACACCCCTTTTTTACATCGTTCGCTTGCTCTCACACGCTCTCTTTTGCCAGGGTTACTTTTGCACGGTGCGATTACACGGTGGAGCTTCGGTGGAATGCCGTCTTGAAAGGTGTGGACCGTGTGTACGTATCGCTGCGTGTATGTGTTCAGCGCAGATGACGAAGCGAATGAACGACCGTCACACAGATAATGCCCCGTGTGGGGTGTGTTTCCTCGAATTCTTCTCTCTTCCCACAAGACAGACACAAACCCACAGCCACACAGCAAAGCCACACAGATACATGTGGGCGCTGATCGCGCATACGGAAACAGACGCGGATTAAGCTAGAGGGCCGCGCGCGCAACAACAAACGAAGACCACAACCGCCACGACGACGACGACCACGTTTGCCGGAGGGTGTTCACATTAGATGATCCCCTTTTTTGCATTTCTGTGGTTCTCTCTCGCTCTTCTCGCTTTCACTCGTATGTCTGGGGTGTAGAAAAAAGAGAACAAAAACGCGTGTAACTAGAACGCATGGTTGCTGGGATAAACGCTGGACCTTCAGATACAAAACATTTCATCCTGTCTCTCTACTCCAAACTCTTCGAAGGGAAGCAACACAGCCCACAGGGGGAAAACAAATCGAAAGGAATGTGTGGAATCGTTTGGTTGCTGGGCTGAGTTTTGCGAGAATGAGTCCTTCCGAGGCACTGCTCTAGAATCGGTCGTATGCGACAAACGACAAGGAAATGGTTTAAGAGTGATCTAGGATTTTGGTCGTCCATCTTTTATGAAGCTGTCAATATACGCTTCAAAAACATATTGATGTGACCATTGGACATGACATAAGACTCGAACGGACGATATAATTAAGGTCTCGGTCAAGCCCATGGTCGTCATTTTAAGATCTTTGATAATGGGATTTAGGACACCTTACTTCTTCTTTTAGACGCTGTTTCTCAGCACGGTTATAGACTCCGGACTCCAATTAGGAATACATATCGTCGTGTACTTCCACGTAGCTGCCCAGTTGACTTCCAGAACAGTGAAAATTCTTGATTTTGAAACCCAAGAGAATCTTATTCCAGATGTACCAACGACATATTTGTTTAGGAATTCGTGGTCAGGTATTCCTGGAACATCTTCATACCGTCCCATCCGTATGTTTTCGTCCTAGAGTGCAGCATAATCGTTAATTGCTGTCGCGTTTTTCGCGTTCTGATTTCTTTGGAACAAACGCCCTTCCCCGAAAAGTGCTAGGACCGGGTCGACAGTGACGTCCGAGAGGCCGAGAAATGTTTGACGTCAGGTTGAATATTTGGGAGGACCATAGCTTGCTTTTGTTTCTCCATTTTCCACGTCACGCATTCGTGTATGGTGTAACTCGGCGTCTTGTGCGCGATTAGAACACGGACGTTCAAAAACAACTTTATCGTGGTGTGGGATACACCATAAAGCGCTTTTTTCTTAGACGGCATTATGTGGTGAGGCATTTGGCGGTGAAAATAAGACGGCGTGCCTGTGAAAGCACGGATTAACGCATTAACGATGGGTTAGTGAAATTAAAGCCATCGCCAATTCGCGGCACAATGGTCATGTGACGGTGCGTACGTCGGTACGGAAGCGTCACACACAGTAAACACGGGAGGGTATGCTCCGTTTAGGGGGTCTTTTATCCCTAAAGCCGCCCGATCAAAGTCCAAACGCGATCGTAGAAACTCCCTTGCGGCTTCTACGGCCTTGTACGAGCGGTCGGATGACGACATGCGCACCATCGCCAGGGACAGCCCTGCTTAGGTCGGGTGGGCTTCACGCTGCCCCCTAACCCTGCTCGCCCTTAGGGGGAATGAAACGGTGAGGCCTAAAAATAATCTTGTAACACCGTCACACATGCCCCAGGTTCGCGGAATCTCCCCTTTAGCGCCAAAGCACAGTGGGCATCTTGGAAAGATTTACCGGGATAAAACTTCTAGTCTAGGGCGATCAGTAAGAAATGTTTTAACTAGCTATATCTACTGAAATAAAACACAATTTCATAGTTTTGTATCATGTCTTGTATGAAGAACAGTTGTAGAATCTTGTTTCGTCTTTTATATGACTAATTATTGTTCTTAGATTCTATACTTGGATGTTGGATACCAATTCTTGCAAATTAAGGCATTTATGAGGTGTTGATTTGCGTACTTCAACTAAAACTCAAATACTGCAGTCCTGTCAACGATGCTGCAAATTTCAAAATCTTACATTAGACTTAATTAATCGGCTCTTACGTTATTAAAATTTTAAAGATTTTAAGGAATGAAATTTTAAAGACCTTTCGTTTAGTTTGTATTTGATTGCTTCTTCAAATGATAGGCACAGGGATACATTTGAAAAATTAAGGGATGTTATATTAAGGTAGAGTATTATTTGGAAATGAATCAGTAAATAGTTCAAATAAAAAAACATAACGCAGCTGTTGCATAACTTTATTTATCTTAGTTTGATCCTTAAAAAAGGATGCTAAAAAAATATTTTAGCTTGATCCTTAAGAACTATTTGACGTTCAAAAGTTAATTGAAAAGACATGTTTATTTTGAGCTTTCATCCCGTTAAATGGCCACAGTGTAAAGGTGTTTGCGCGCGATGGCACAGAACGCGGTGCGTGTGTACCTCACCCGGCGGTTGATTTTTTTTTTGCAAAAGAACAGGCTAGAAATTGCATGCATCCGATCCACCCACCGCTGATTTGCACCATTCACCCAGTTCCCGGTCGACCCTCGAATGTGTCGATGAGCTCACACAGCTTCCATTCCTCGCGCGGTACACAACCCACACGAATCGCATTCTTGCCCTTCCTTCTCCGTCTCCTCCTCTAGAGGCGCACACACACATACACACCCGCACAGATATACACACACACACACACCGACTAGAAAGGTTGGTGGCTTCTCCATGGGGTTGGCGTACGCAGGGCGGAGGAGGGGGGGGGGGGATGGGGGCTAGTAGGACTACGAAGGAGGCAAAGCGTGCGCGTGCGCACACACGTTCGCGACAGCACATTCGTTCCGTGTGGTACCCCCCCCCCTCCTCTTCCCTTTCGTGACCGTTTTCACGCGTCATCACTGCCATACCGAGCCCACTTTTCCGCACACAAAAAAACACACACACACACACATACAAAGACAGAGCCCGAATGGAGCATTTTATCGGTCGATGACGACAACACGGCCCACACCCGCCTGTTGTCGTAAAGGCAGGCTGGGAGGTGTGTGGGGGGGGGGGGCGTGACCGGAAGAAGGCGGACGCTCGCGGTGAGTCCCCGAGACTCCGGGAATCGCTCGCCCCGTCAATCGGCACACGAAGAGCAGCAGCAGCAGCAGCAGCAGCAGCAAGCGCGCCATTCAAGAGCAGTGCGAGCCACAAACAAAACGCTTACAAAGTGTTGTGCCGCCGAAGCGAACGGACGTGTTTCTCGGTCTCGAGCTCTCGTTTGCTCGCCATTCATTCTCAAGAAGGCAAACCGTGTGCCGTGTCAAGCAAGAGCCAAGCAAAGCAAGTGTGCAAAGGTGCAAACAAAGTGTGAAATTAAAATGCACAGTGGTGCAAAAAGCTAACCAAATTTTTAACAAAAAACACAGGAAGTGAGGTGCTTGTTGTGTGTGCGTCGTGCTATCCCCAAGCGAGCGGGGAAGTTTGAAAGTTTGCATCAAAGAAAGCCGGGAAAAGCAGCCCGATTCTGTGTAAGTGTGATCATTCTTTGTGCTCGGAGAAAAATAAAACAGACGTGAAAAACAGAACGCCAGACAACAAAGGGAGTAAAAGTAGTGTTGTTAGTAGTGTCTAGCCCAAGTGAGTGGAAGCAAAAGTGTGCATCAGAATCAAACTACAATCAGTAGTGTCACATGATTGTGTAGGGAGTGAACCAAGGGAGAGAACTTCGAGCAAAAAACAAAAAAACGGTTATTCATCTGACAAATTTAGTTGAACAAAAAAACGTTGAAAGTAACAATGGAAAACACAGCGGCAGTTTTACTTTCGCCACCGGCAACGCCGCCATTACAGGATACAAGTCAGCAGCAGCAGCAGCAACATCAGGTAAGACACGTTCCTCATCGTAGCAAACCTCGCCGCTAGAATTAAGTAGTGCGTCAGTTCAGGTCAGTTATTCTGTGCTTTAAAAAACCGCCCCTTCAACAGTTGAGAATGATGCCTATAGCAGCGCCACGAGCCGGGCGTCCGCTTCCAGAAAGATCACACTGGAGCTTAGCGGGAGAAAAACCTGTCTGGGTCATTGCCGTTTTGACGGTTCCCTTCCAGCCGCAGCGAAAGAACAAAGTGTTCGCTAGGGCAGGGAGTGTGGGAGTGTGTGTAAGGTGATGAAATTGTGTGTGATATGTGTGCCGCCTGTGCCTGTGAAAGAGTTGCGAGGGGCAGAAAGTTCTTGCTGGAATTTCACAACACACGGTCCATATTGATATGAGGCGCTAAGATCGTGATTCATCTCGCTCTTTGCTAGTTCCGGATCATCCACTGGTGGCATGATTTGTCTATCATAAAGAGACACACAAACACATGCATTCTGATACGAAGATTTTTATCTTGGGGATCTTGGGTGCACCTTGAAGGGTCCGAAAAAGTGACGAAACGAAAAGTGCACGTGTCGAGACAGCTTTGCTCCGTTCCAACTAGCGATCTTACCCTCTTCTTGTCTCTGGGAGAGAGAGCGGACGGGAGAGTAACTGGATGAGCTCAACAGGGGAATTTATGATCCGGAAAGTTGGAAACGGTCAGCGGACAGTGTCCAAGGTCCCATCCTCCGCATCCCTGTGCTCCCCCGCAAATAATTCTTTCGCCCTGGGCTCCGACAGTTCTGGTGAAATCCGCTTTCAACTATTTTTAAAGCACCAGCACCCCATTCCCATTGCCGCAATGAAATAAAGATGCCACACGACGTGCCAGATGCTTCCCTCGCCCCGAGCCGGGGGTGTTTGGCTCTCGGTGTCGTCGCGGCGGCGGTTGCCTATCACGCGCCACCAGCGTGATACTTTAATTCTTGTGAAATTTCTACCGAAACAGCTTAAAACACAAAAATAAGAGAGAAAAAAAACACTGCAACAACTCGCATCCTTACCGGTCAGGGGGTGTCTGCCAAACGGATATATTTGGGTAGCGCTGGGAGAAGAAGATTGGGTAGCGTATAATTAATAGCAGACACCTTTTCTCGACCTCCCCGAGCAACAGCGTAAAATAAAAAAAAGAGGGATGAAGCAAATGTGTTATGACACAGATGTGCGGGACGTGTGGAGCGTGTACCATAGGGTGGCTTCACGGGTGTCAAGTGCAGTGCGCGATGCAACTAGTTTTCGGGGCGTGTGGCGGTTTGTGGGGAATAAAAATAGAACACTTGTTCAGTGGAGGTACACACACCCCTTGTTCTCCACCCAGAAAGAGGTGTGCGCAGTGTACTTTGATCGGTCAACTACTGCTTAATGAGAGTGGAACGAAAAAAAAGGTGTGTACGTTTTTTTTTAATTCAAATCATAGCCATCTTCTCCAAGGCTGTCCCTTTTCTATTTCAACAAAATTAAACTTAATCAAGTTTGTGTAATGTTGTGTAAAGATACTTGTTTTCCTTAACCTTTCTAAAAGCTAAATACCGTTTTTATTTGAAAAGTGGCCCTTTTTTCCTCTAGCGAAAAAAGCGAGACATAAGATAGCCTCCAAGTAACAGACAAATGAGTGAGCGTATTTCTCTCTCTCTCTCTCTCTCTCTCGCTGCGTTTGAGGCCGCGTACGTCAGCAAATTCCAAGCCTCCCGCATCGCGAGCGTGACGCGCCCAAACGCGCGCGCAAAACCGCCAAGCCCCATGCACACACAGGCACGCAAGCACACACATGGGCCAACGCCTCGACGCCAGAAGGCCGTCCCGCTTCCGCGCCCGGCAAGTTTGAACACAAACATCGTACCGTCGCGGTCGCACCAGGCCCCGAACACGCTCGATCACGCTCCGATCACGCAGCGACCCGGCCGCAATCAGCTGGTGTTCACGTGAACACTCGACGGCCCCACACAGCAGCGGCGAACTTTGGACCCGCAGGGCTGCGTGCTACGGTGCGCGTACCGCTCTCTCGCTCTCTCTCTCCCTCTCTCGCTCTCTATCTTCTTTCTTGTTTGCGCCACTCCGATGGTGGGTTCCTCGAAACCATTCCCCTCGTCGTCGGTCAACATGTTGCCGTAACGCGTCTTTTACCACCCCTAGTGCTCACCGCCTCTCCACCCTTCCCACCCTTTCGGCTCACTGGCGATGACGTCTGTGTGTGTCGGTCGGGTGAGACACAGCTAAGAGGGAAGAAAAAAGAAATCAATGCGGCGGTAAGGTGTGCCCTCGTTCGCGCACGCACACACCCTTTTCCCCGACGGGGGGGGGGGTTGAGCTGGTTTGTTGGATGGCTATTGGGTCCGGTGAACCGGATTTTTTCGCTTTTGGCGGGAGCGCGCGCGCGCTCGCCGTTGATGATGATACAGCGGCACCACCCTTGGCACCACGTCAAACACGGGCCCGCTTTTTTGCTTCTCGCCTGTCGACGAATAATAGAGTACGGCGGTGGAGAGAATTGGGTGTTGTAAAAAGGCAATTACATTTTGTTCGTGGCGGGGCAAAGTGGTCACCGGGAAAATAGTGTTTTGCAATTGTAGTGCCTTTAATATGCTACATAGAATGAATTATAAGCTCTAATGAGCTGAAATCAAACAGTTTGGAAAAGGGATATTTTGAAATTACCGCTTTGGGACAGGTTTATCTTAATGCAGTAAATTATTGTATTGAAAATATTAACTGCTTCTTTTTAAAATAAAACTTTACTGGAATATGGCCCCCATTATTCCCAAATAAGCTTTTATTATCGAATTCAGTATTAATGCTATACAAATCAAAATCATGTTAATGCTGGTAAAGTTTAGACAAAATATTGCTTTGATTGAAATGATCACTTTCCGGCGTTCAATCATAGATCCATTTTTAAACATGACCGTTTTGCCCCACTTTACCCTACCTGGGTGGTAAGATTGCATGTTTCATGATAACTCAACCATACACACACACACACATCAAGCCATTGGTGGGAAAATATTTGACATTCACACTGGCCCCACGACGAGCCTCCACCTCCTTCCTCCAATTCTCCACCCCCTTGCTAAACGGTCAACTGACTGTCTCGTGCTTCGGGGTGATCAGAGTTTGATAACGAGGAAAGGAAGCAGATGCCTCCGCCTAGTTTCTTATCATGCAATGAAGGCGAAACTGGTTCACCACACACCCAGATGTGTGTGTGTGTGTATGCTCAGATAAGGCAGGGAGCAAATAATCCTACAAGTTACGCCATTAAAGCTATAAATGAGTCGTTTTAAATTATCAAACGCTAAAAAAAGCGAAAGAAAACGAATAATTTCTAATCAGTGCCTTCCTGCTTTTGTTTTCTCGCCCTCCATCAGACCACAAATGCCATCCGTCAGGCGCTGAAGCGGAAGCTGGAAAACACAGCAGAAAAGCCGGCCACCGGCCCCGCCCCCACCAGCCCCTCGCCGTCTGCCAGCAGCGGAAGCTTCGTCACGCCCAACCACTCGGACGCGTCGGAGGATGAGTCGGATCTGCCACCGCGCAAGCGCCAGTACGTGCGCAACCCGGACCAGCTGGAATCGCACGCCGCCCTGCAGAAGCAGCTGCACCAGCTGCACCACAAGCAGCAGCAGCAGCAGCAGCTACTCAGCGGATCCGGTGCACCAACGCCCCCACCGTCGGAGTTTTCCGGCTCGGAAGATGAAACCACCAAGTCGGGCTCGGACGAGGAGCGCTGCTACTTCCAGGGCGCGCCCCAGCGGGAAAGCGTCATCATGCGCATCAACAAGGACGGTTCGTGCACGAAGGAGGAGGCGGCCAGTGCCGCCGGTGCGCTAAACATCTTCCGCAGCTACAAGTTCAAGATGGGCCCACGGATGTCCCCTCCGCCACCGGCCACAGTATCGCCAGCGCCTGCAGAAGTAGCCGCAGCAGCAGCAGCAGCAGCAGCGGCACCATCATCCAGCAACTCGATCTCCAGCACGTCAGAGGTGCAGACGGAAAGCAGAATGGTAGAAGACCTGTCGACCACCGGCAGGACACCAGCGCCAGTATTCACCAGCAGCGCCGTCGCCGGTAAGCGCAAGAGGAAGGAATCGGCAACCGGCAGCGCCGCGTTCGGCACTAACCTCAGCCAGCCGCCCCTCCTACCGAAGGTACTGCCCTCACCGTCACATCCCGCCCTTCCTGTGATAGCGCCCAAGCTCAACAGTGGCCCCGCGTCCACCACCACCACCAACCCCACCCCCACACCCCAGTTCATTCTGGCCACGCAGAGCGGGTACATCATCGTGCCGCAGCAGTCGTTGCCGCACAATCTGCTCGTCGCTGCCGCGACTACAACACCTACCGCCGCCAGTGAACCGCGACCCAAAGCACCGGTGCTGCCCCCGACCGGCCGGGACGAAAGCAAAGCGACAGCAGGGGCGGGCAAACCGGAACGGCGCCGGATCTACGAGTGCGACCATCCGAACTGTGGCAAGAACTACTTCAAGTCGAGCCACCTGAAGGCGCACCAGCGCATCCACACCGGCGAGCGGCCGTTCAACTGCAAGTGGCCGGACTGTGGCCGCCGGTTCAGCCGCTCGGACGAGCTGTCCCGCCACAAGCGTACGCACACGGGCGAGAAGAAGTTCGTGTGTCACGTGTGCGAGCGGCGGTTCATGCGCAGCGACCACCTGTCGAAGCACGTGAAGCGCCACAACAAGGACACGGGCGGCAAGCAGGCGACCGCCTCATCCTCGTCCTCCTCCACCGGTCGGCGAGCGGCAGCGTCCAGTGCGTCCAGCAGTAGTGCTACGCCCGCCATCCTCCCGGCAGATGTGCGAACGGGCGGAACGGCCCTGTACCATCATCAGCTGGCGGCCGTATTTCAACCATCGGTCTCCTCCTTCTACTAAAGGCGCGGGATTGGTGGGAAGCGATCTGCTGTGTCAAAAGATGCCATCATTCCAGGGACGGATCCAGGAGACAGGAGTAGGAAGTACCGAACAGAGTGAGAGACAGAGTGATGGAGGGACGCTGAGTGGGAAGATCGTTTACTTGTGACGGGTGACAATTTCATCCTTTATCTCCCGGTTAGGTTTAAACAAAATACTACAATTCTTGCGCATGTGCACACTATCTGTGATCGTTTTTTCTTACTAACAACCTAAAACAAAACAAAAAGGAAGCGCGGCCAACTCTGGTACTACGCAAGCAAAAGCGAGCTAAGCCTGCAAATCCCCTTTCAACTTATCTTAGGCAAACGCCGGCCTTTTAGCCATTGAAACACACACTCTTTCTCTCTCTCTCTCTGTTATCCTATTCACAATCACTACTATATCTAGACTAGGAATTCGGGATTAATTGGGGAGCAGTGAGATCGTCCTCAGGGAGAGGCAGGGCCGGAGGGGAAGGGTTAAAACAACTTCAAGGAGAAACAGAAAAGAAGACTCACACCACAGGCTTTGATTCTACTGTCTGTTGTAAGATACGCGTTTAATGTGTTTTTGTTTAATGTGTTTTTGTGTTTGTTTCCTACCTTTGTATTGTGATTGTTAGTGGCAACCCCGGTACCAGAGGGTACCTGCAAGTACTGTATCTCCCATTGCACTGAGCGGTGAAATTACAAGGCGCATTGTTATAGGGCATGTTACATCCTTCTGTCTCTGTGCATGTGTTAGTGTCAGTGTAGGGTTTTGTTTCATTTTTTGTTCGGTTCCGCCAATGGGTTCGTTAATTTATTTTAGCCCTTAATCGATTCTAGCTATTAAACGCGAAAGCAAAATGCCACAGTAAGAACATACGTTGCGCAGTTAGCGCATGAGAGTAGAGAGAGAGAGAGAGAGAGAGAGAGAGAGAGAGAGAGAGAGAGAGTTAGGAAGATTGGAAGCGCACTAATGCGTACAGGGACAGGGATAAAGGACGATCAATGGAAGAGAAAACATGGTGGGAAAAATACAAAACGAAAATCATGTGTTAAATAATTAGTAGTGTACCATACTATTACTATTATATTACCTTGTATCTATACACACTCCCAAACATACTACACAATAATGCCAAAATGGTTAATGTTGAATGGAATGAAAAAAAAAAGAAAACAAAACAAAACGAATCAAATTGCGATTGCAACACAAGTACTATACAAAAACAAAGCAAAACCAGTAATATACATTCTTCTGAATTGATCCAAAAATGAACTTTTTTCTGTGTGTTTTTCTTCTTTATTTTTCACATTGGGGGGGAACCCTTTCAGAAAGAAATGCGTCGTTTTTTGCGTCCACTTTGTTACAGCGGTTTAGTTCTCCTTTCTCCCATTAGCCACTGTGGAACGTCACTCTAAGAATGTTTGAATACCGAAACCAACCTCCACTCAACACACACCCTCGATGGGTCGGTAGATTAGACCAGGGATCTCCAAACATGCCCATGCGCAAGCCGCATTGCTTCAGAGTCGTTAGAGTTGAGGAACGCTTACTAAATAAATTAATAATAGAGCGCCAATGTGGTCTTTTGAAAGGTTTTTTTTGCTATGCTTGCAACATTTTTTCACTGTCTTGATCGTGGAATTTTATATAAAGAGGAACTTGAGGCAAGTATGTCTACTTTCATTTTATTTATTTTTTTAAATTAATCTTAAAAACAAAATTACAAAAAACTTTTTACATAAAATCAACAAAAAAAAACCCCACTGGCCCCATTTTAGATTCCTGCAGGCCGTAGTTTGGAGACCCCTGGATTAGACAAACAGCCGGTACGCAGCACAAGGGCATGCGCAAACATATAACACGCAGGCCAGGAGGAGCGCACGTTGCTCACGTGCTCGCGTCTCGTTGGCGCACATCGATGGGGAACCTAAACGGAAAATTCCGCTTAGTTGAACACTTAACATGTCGCCGGGTTGGACAAAGGTTATGTTTTCGCTTTTCAAGACGATGTTCGCTTCATTTGCTATTTACTATTACTAGAAACAGTATCAATCCCCAGTGCCGTTTGCTAGGGGACGGGAAATGTAAGTACTAATGGTGTACGTTTACGTTGCATTGAGGTTTGCAGGTTCCTTGTGCGGACATACCAGGCCAGGCGAGTCACACCAAAACCAGCAAGAATGGGATTTTCCCCGTAAGTCTTCACCGATGGTCAACTGCAGAAACTGGTTTACTGGCCGTCGGTTGCCCTGCGAAGAGCTGCGCGGGTTGTTGGTACACGCTAGCTGTGTCTCTGCCGTGCACGGCTTGGGAATGGCCCACATTTTTGCTATCAAAAATCCCCGGCTTAGGGCGCCGAACCAACCGAGACCAGTTGGGTTGATAAATCCCGTTTCCAGGAACTGGGTGCCAATGTATGTTCCGTGCTTTCGCTTGCAGGTGAAAAACACAGATACATGCAATAAGTTCCATGAAATGTTTTGCAAGGCGAGCTAATTTCGTTTGGAAAGGAAGCGCTTCTAGGGAATTGTAAAGTTAAATTAATTAAAAAAGTTGAAAAGCTTCAAGTCTGATGAGCCTTTTCTTAACCCAACAAAGCGCAGTTTCAAAAAAGTTTATACAAATGCCACGAAACTTTCTGTTACGCCTAGGTTTGTGTCAGTTTTTTTTTTTAATTATAGAGATACAAGTTGAGATATCTGTGACTTTAAAATTTTACAGTAAACGCTAATCTTTTAAGTAGTTTAACTTTTTATCTTTGGTTCTTCTGCAAGATATCTGTTTTTATGCTTGCCTCGTAACGATTTGTCATAAATTTCTGAAATAATTGATAGCTTTGATCCTAACTTTTGTTGCTCCATTTACCTCGAATTTTAGTTGAAAGCGCAATTGAAACACAATCAAAATTCTTGTTGAAAAACACAAAAGATGACAGATTGAATGATAGTGACACAAATAGAACTCTTGAATTATGAAGAATTCTTATTGTAAGCATTTTTGAAATCAGTTTACCTCTAATAAGTCCACTTCTTTCAACCATTTTTTCTCATAACAAACTGATCGTGTTGCTCGATATAAACCCCCTTTTGACGAGTTAACTATCGCTTGAAAAGTAAATTAAGTTGTGTTCGAAGTATATATGTTTGGTTCTTGTCGTGCGCATTTGTTTAAAGTTTGTATTGAACCCGCTTAAAGAGTTTTTAGTGGAGCGAGTGAGTCTCTGGAACGGGATTACAAATTCGTTACTTTACTGTAAATTTCAGGGTTTACTGTAAATCTTCAAACCTGTAAGGAATACCAGGGCCTGCAAAACACTCCCGATAGTTCCACGATTAAAACGGACCATTCGCGTGGCTTTGCATTTTGGCCTCGATCGCGGGTTAAGTAACGGCCATCCACGCGTAAACATGTTTACTTCCTGTTTTTCCTTGACACTCGGGCTGCGCTCCCCAAAAGAACGTCCCACTACGCTATACCTTGAGAACGCCACCGAGACGGGCCGCCGATGCGTCCACTAAGTAAGCGGAAGGTCAAAAAATATTGATTATATAGTGAGAAACGAAAAAAAAAAACACACACACACACACACAAAACACCGACCCTTTTGATACTGTGTCCATCGTACCAGGCAACCTTCAAAAGGTGGCAACAAACAGCTTCCATCTCACGGTGAAGACACGCCAAGCCGCGATCACGCTCCCGGTTCGTGCAGAAAAGGGCGGAAGCGCTTCGGCCCACAATGTACGCAAGCCGCACAACAGGCCCTTTTTCGAGCACACGGCAGGACTTTGAACTGCGTTATGTGCGTCTTGTGCGCACGCGGGCTGTTGCAGTGAGCAAAACACTTGAAACAAGATAATTGAGGCGCAGATTGATGTGGTTAAAAAGCATTTTTAGGGGGAGGGAAGGGAGGGAGGCTAGTTTCACGCACGCCCAAATCAAGGATCATTATCAGATGACCAATGGCCGGTGCTTGTCTTACGGGTTTGTTTGCGGTTCAGTTTTTTTTTTATCAACGGTTCAGTCCGGTTCTGTCCTTCCCACCACCCATATCAGCTGATTAGCTGGAGGCAAATAGCGTCGTTACATTGTTTACCTTCCGCGGCGAACCCGTTGTTACCCAGCTTTCCAGTGCCCGTTCTGCACCACCGTGGACGCGGGCGTGTGACTGTATTTAGACTGGATTGATACGATGACGTTCGGGCAGAGCGCATCACCTTTATCGCAGATCGGTGGGAGTGTTTAGGGCCGCAACTCAACCCACCTTTTCTAAAGTGCAGGGTGCGACCTCCAGCGTGAAAGACAGGGTGTGAGGGTGCATGATAAAAAACCACACTCACGGTCATGATAACAAATCACGCACCGTGCGGATGATGGTCTGCATGGGGGACGGAGTTTGACCGAGTAACCGACCAGCAAAATGGTGCTTACCCTTTAAAGGCCATGCCTGGCTGCTGGATGAGAGATGAGGAGGACATAAGGCAAGACCCAAAATGTACACAATATAATAATATTGCTTGTGGTCTGGGCGGACGACCTCTTACTCACGGGCCGTGTCGTCTGGTTCATGATGTGAATAACATGAAAAATCCTTCTGAACATTCTCCTGTCGAACGCAGCTAGGAGGGTTTCTTCAGATTTGAACAGTGTCCATAAGCACTCAGATTATGAAGATGTGATAAAGAACCAGCTTCTTCTGTAGCGATGGGTTCGATGACTCATTAAACCACAGTTCGAGGTTCACTGGATCCTGTTAGGTTGGCTTTCTCTATATGTAGGATATCCACAGACCTATGATGTCTTTATCGTCAGCATATGACACGATCTGGATCAACTTGTAGAATATGGCACCAGAAGCATCTACCTATAGGAGACAGTCAAACCCCTTACAAGATTTGTTTGACCGCGGCAGAGCTGCGATCACTAATTCAATACAGTTCTTACATTTCACTAATTTTAATCAGCTTTAACATTGCTACAGTATTAGACAAAATTTCGAAGCGTTTTGTAAAGTTACGCTACGTGAGTTGTTGCTTATGCATGAAAATTAGGGATTTGACGTCTTGAAGATTCAACATGATATCCGATGATCTTCAAAGTGATCTTGAACACCAATATGCTACAACTATTTCTGATAATTTGGTGTTAAGAACAGGGAGAATAAAGGACTTGATATTAGAATAATGGAACAGAGACCTTGAAAGGCGAATGCTATGATCCTCACGCAGTAGATACATGAAAGGATGTACCAAAGTAGCATGTAAATCTGTTCCTCTCCGATCCCTGATAATCTCTTAAGCGTGTATAAGGTCACCATAAATACTTGGAGTAGAACAATACTTCTAACTATGCTTCTATTGAAGACCCTTCTGGAACGTTCAAGGAATTGCGATGCACAACATCATCAACCTCTACAGTCCACTTTTTTGCAGCGCAATTCAATGGCGCTGCATTACACTTTCCCCATGCAGTTGTGTGAATACTTGACAGAATTGCATAATGAAAACAGCACAAACAGCTTATCAAGCCAGACAGGCTCCCAATGACTAATGTACGTGTTTGTTTTTCTAGCAAACTTCAGCCCGTTTCGTACAAAAATTTTAATCTGATTGCTGAATGCAGCAATTTCGAACACGCAGTTCCCCTCATTTATTGACTTCCCCGGCAAGCCCGGAGCGGAAATGGCTATAAATGTACTGCTGCTGTTACGACAAAAGCACGCACACAAGAAGAAAAAAAACCCACCGACAACAACAATTGCAGCATGTGATAAAAATAATTGCCTGCAAAAATAATACCCACGGGCGGGGAGCGACCCACTGCTGATAAGGACCGGGGCGCCCTGTAAAGAAGCAAGCCCCCTCCCCCCATTTCTGCATCAGCCCATCGCCATCATTGTAGCAGCGATCGCGCGCAAACCAGTCGTAACTGCAATCCACCGGGGAGCGGCCACCCGGGTTCGGCATGGACGTGCCAACGAACATAAACAATGCTCGGGCCAGCATCCAGCAGCACCGTTCGATCCGCCCCCAAAGCACCGAACTGCTGACGTCAATCGAGAACCGCGAGGACCCGCGGGGTTCAGCGATAGCAGTCCAGGGATCCGCGGTCTCCTGGCCCCAATCCGAGCAAGCGTTGGGGGGGGGTGCACGGGGGCGGACTCTCACCCGCAAAGCTAATCGACAAACAACAAAACTCCCTCACCCCACCCGGCCAGGACCACTGGGTACACGCGTGGGAAAATCAACCAACAAGCTGGTCGGCTGAGAGGCCAGCTTGAGTCAGGACGCTCTGCTTCACGCCCTATTCTTGCTCCGCCAGGGTAGGGAAGGGTGTCGGCGGGGTGTCGAGTTCGTTCGGGTCGAAATAATAAGCTGATTGTGGCCCGGTCGGCAGACAGACCGTACCATATTGGCTTATATCCCCAAGTGCCGCGGCAACGCAGTACCCGGGTCGCTAGCATTACGCTAAACGGGCTGATAAGAGCGACTGGATGGATGGTTCATCCAGACACTGCCAGGTACTGGACAGTGCTAGCAGTGAGGGCCACGCCACTCAGACTTTTGCAAACCGCGATCCCCCTTCCCCAATCTGTGTACAGACAACAAAACACGGCACAGATCGGACATCCAACCAGTGGTTCACATTCCAGCGTTGGCCTCCGCGAGGTCGCAAGCGAAAGGTGGCAGCGATAGTGTACGCGCAGACCCCAACGTCCGGCTGGTACCGGCCACCAGCGGCGCACGAGACGCCCCGAGAACGATGAGTAGCCGGCAGGCCTGAGACTGCGGGCGAGGAAAGTGAGCTGGCCGAGTAGTAGCAGCGATAGCTGCTTACATCGGCAGGGTAAAGATCCTTGTACGAGAGTGATCACGCGTTCAGCACGTTCCCGGAGCGTGCTCGCGCTTGCTGGAGGCAACAATCACTCCCCCTCCCCCCCATCGAGGGGAATGATTGCGAATCTTACTACCAAAATTGTAGCACAGCTTACGGGCCAATTGAGTACTGGAAGCGTAGTCTGTTACTGGTGTACTTGACCCGGACGCAATGCTTCGAATTATGGAGTACGCGCAGGGCGATTGAGAATTGTTGTGAAATATTCTCTCTTTTGGCGGGGAGTGTCAGTAGTTGAAGGTCAGTAGAGTAGCAGGGACTGATATGACCGTTTTGGTATTTCCAACATATGGCATTGCGCTGGCGTATAGTAGTGAAAAGTGTTCCTTTGGATGAGTCATTTAAAGCCCTGAATAAATACTCTTCAAGAAAAAAACTCCCAAAAGATATGACCTTAACGAGCTTGATAATAAACGGACCAACAGCAAAATACTGATAATGTGTGCGTGTGTATGTATGTGTGTATTGGGATAAGTTGACATACATTTGCAATTCTCTAGTCATCGTGTTCCAGGGTGTAGGAATTGGAGCATGTAGGATTAAGCGATGTTGCGTAAAGAGTTAGAATTATTGAGAGCGTTAAATCTTCGCCAATATGCGATTTAACTCTCTGGAGCGACTTGAAACTCTTGTTGTGCATTTTGAGAACCTTTGGAGCATTTTAACTGAAACCCGTAATGATCCTTCCCATAGGAATTCACGAAATGTCATTATATCTATCTAGAACTTCCTTCCTTCTTACAGTATTGATCACGGTTTAGGTCTTTCAAACTATACATCCTAAGGATTTAACTCTCTCGATCAACAGTCTTATCCTCAGCTGAGTTTCTCAGTTTCGTTCAAACTTCAAATCTGAGTTACCAGTTGGCCTCGTGAGCAGTCACTTTTTGGAATTTATCTATTGCAAGAATTAGATAACTGATCTTGAAGAGCTGCCAGTGGATGTGAATTAATGGTAGGTAATAATTTAAAAAGGTTTTTGGGTTTGGTGTTTAATTCTCAACAGACTTTTCGTGATCTAGCTTTTCAAAGAGTTTGTAAACTCAGTTAAGCTAAATTTGTGAGGATTAGCGTCAATTTGATCACTCTTTTAAGCCCCTTTTGAGCAATTGAACTCTCCAAAAGCAAACTCGCTTCCATCGCTTTTAGCTCTGATTTAACTCCCGCTAAGGAGTGGCCATCAACAAGAAGTTAATATCTCAGCCACAGGTTGTATACCTGGGACCCTCCTTCCCACACACCCTCACACACAGAGGGTGTGAACCTGCGGCTCAAGGATACGTCCGCGTTGAAGGCCACACCGACAACCCGGGACGTAGGGAGGAGGATGGTCCCTGGCATCAAGCACTTCAAGCCGATGGTACACCCGATGCACATTATCCATTCTGTACTCTTTATCGCTCCCCTCTCATGGATGTACTGACACAGTGAACTTGTCCCTGAGCCGGGTGTGCATAGAGCTAGAAGCGCCGACCGACTGACTGACTTTGATGATGGACATCGAAAGCGACTCCGTCGACGGATCGATGACCGGGTGGCAATGGCAAGTAAAACAGGCCCGTTCAAGGATTTCTTTCGCATCGCAACCGATCTTCCCCGTACCGGAAGATGACAGTGCGACACGAAAGCGAGTGAAAGAGAGCCACAGCCGTGCCGATTCGGCAACCCACACTTGCCGGTTGCTACCTTGGCGTGGTCATTACACCCTGCCGTTGTTCCACGCTGTCACTCGGGAAGCGATGATGGAATCGAGTCGCGTTCATGCCCCCTTTGCTCGTACACACCGAAACCGGAACTTAACCTTCGGGCGTCACAATGCACCGCCACACGTCCGCGCGCGTGGGACGGAAGGATGGTTTCTTTATCTTTTAAACTCGACGTTTCGCTGGTTTCGAATGGGGTGTGGGGGGACGCATTTTTCGCATTGTATTATGCACAAGAGCGGGGTTGGGCGAACCTTCCATCCCTTCTTCCTGCCAGCTTCGATTCGGCCAGTTGGACGAACGTGAACGACCTAGAAACGGGTGCACACCCCGTGCGTGTGTAGATAACCGCGAGTGACTTTTGCGCAAGTCAATCTCCTCCTACCGGACCGCCGAAAGAAGGCCAACCAGCCTGCGCACCTTCCCGGCCACACACCCAAGGAAGGAAGGCCACGAATTTGGGTGAACCTGTTGGCGCTCAGGCTCGCTGCTCTCCGGTGCGCTACTCAGCTCGTCTCGTGCACCAGCTTGCAAGTGTAGAATGGGCAGATTATTGCTAGGCAGCCGAACGGGTGGGGCGAAAACACAATCACGAGCCGCTAGTGGCGCGTGATAAGGCTCTGTGAGGCGCAGAGGAACCAGCCAATGTCTGCCGACAAGGTTGCCTTCCACCGACTTTGGGTGGCATTGGACCGGCCAATGGTCTGGAATAGGGAAGTGGGAAGTGGGAAATTCTCTCACGTTCTTATCAGTACGTTTTGGGGCCGTCGGCAGCAGATGACACTGAGCAAACAGAGGGGCAAGATTTAACGTCACCTTAATGCCCGGTTCACGAGGCACGTGCATGGTCTCTGGTTTCTTCTACCTTTTCGACAGAACTACGAGGAGATACACTGTTCTTCAGTTCAGATCCAGATTGGAAGCAAATTGGCCTACAAAAAAAAAGCAAATCAATAGGATGCTGCCACACAAACAGCAGAGGTGTTGAATGTTATTTACACACACGTTTGAGAATCTTCCTCTCCTGCAGCAACAAACAAGAATTGGGATTGTTTTCTAGGAATGGCTACCCCATCGGCACGGGAACCCGTTTCTTAGTTGCGTAGTAGTTTGACGAGGTAAGTGCGATAAGCAGTGACCGACTGTTACAACAATCTATGCGAGCTATTTTTAGAACGTTGGTTTACTTTGTTCCATCTGTCATCGAAACGAAATCCAATGGTTGCTTGATTCGTGCACTATTGCTGACATAAGTTTAGGCAAATGCGAACAAAACACAACAAGGTGTGAGGGTTTGGAAATTTTCCTTTCCATCTGACAAACAAAAACGGTTGCGGTAATTCCCACCTTCCCACCAAACACGCTCATCAGTCACAATAAGAAGTCGTCGTCGTCGTCGGGCGACCTTCGCCTGCAAAGGCCTTGCCCGAAGTTAGTTGCCTGCGATGGCGACGTGCGCTTCTCCACGACGTCCACACGCGTTCGTTCATCCCTTGCGCGAGCGCGCACACACACACACACACATACACACACACGGTGTGTCCAGTCGGCGTATTCCGGTCTCTCCCCCCCTCGCTAACCATCTGTCAAAACAAAGTGAAAGAGAAGGAACAAAACGATACACGGGCCGATATTACGGGAAGGGTGCCACTACTTCCGCTAGACAACGAAACCACGCGGTGAGCGAACGCGACGCAACCGGTTCTCCAGCGAGATGATCTACATAATGGCGGACTCTTCAACCGGCGCAAACCGGTTCAAGCGCAAACGCTACCTACACAATCGCACTGGCGTGGCTCGCACATTGTGTCGCTGTGCAATCTATTTACGAAAACAAGCCTCCCCTTCCCTTCTTTCTCCCTTCATCCCTCGCATGAGCTCCACCGTATTAGCCTCCATAGCATCGACGCGTAAAAACCGATGCGCCGAACGAAGAACCGGTGAAGTCGACATCGAATTAAACCAATGAGCTGGAGGACGGATGATGCGGGCGGCTCGCTTGGTGGGATTGATAGCACGCGGAACAAAAATAAACCGCCGCTGCTTCCGCCGCCGCCGACGTCGTCGCCTCCATACCGGTCGTGGGGTGTCCGCCGGTTCGCCGCGCGTTACCAGTTCGAACCGGATAGCGTGTTTTTAAAATCGGTTTCGTTCGTTTGCGGGAGCGGCATGTGAGTGTCTTTTTTTTTTGTTTGTTTGCTTTTTCTTGCCTACTTTCCGTTTACGCCCTGTCTGCTTTGTTGATCCATGGATCCACTGCAGTGCGCACATCCGTACGTCTGTGACGGGTTTGTGGAGGAGGGTGTGCTTTGTGTTTTTTGGCGTGCGTGTACTTTCTGCGCCTGGTGGTTAAGCATTTGCGTAGTAAAATTGTTTTGCAAGCATTGCTTTTTATATTGCTTCTCTCTTGGGTTTTCAATGCTTTGGTGCTGAAGATTTTTTTTGCGTATTTAGTAGTGAAATTTAAAGCATGTTTGGCATATTTAGTATTTCATGCTTGCAACTCATTAGAACCTGATTATCAATGGCCACACTTACCAATTTTTATGAGAAATAAATGCAACTCTATAGTTATTTTCCAGCCCTTTTAAAAATGGGTAAAAAATACCTTTTTTAAAATGGGACAAGATTACAATCCGTTTGAGGCAACAGTGCCACCCTATCGCGCAAGGCGACAATTAGATGAAATAACATAATTTCACGGAAAAATCGAAAGTGTTAGAGTGTGTGTCTCATCGAAGTTCTTTTTTCGCTCAAGGACCGCATTGCTGTGTTCATACTGGTCACATAAGATATAGTTTTTTTTTCTTTACTTTACATTGAACCAATACATTAGTTTGGTTTGGAAGAAATATTGTAAGATTATGCAATATAATTAAATTATTGCTGTTTCAATGCACTTGTTTTATTAATGGAGACGCATGGTGCGTTACATTGTATGTTAAAAATAACATTAGTAAACTAATTATTGTTTTTGAAACTATTGCAAAAAGCTCATAATCAACTGTATTTATTGAACAAATCTCTTTACAACAATGATGTGCAATTTTACCTTCATAATTGTATCAACTAACCGCTTCTCTTTTGAGGCTAACTGTGATGTTATCAGCAGTGAAAAAAATCGTAACAACAAAGCGATAAGACGATGAGAGCATCAGTGGGAGTGAGATGCTTCTATTTATTTTACACAAGATACAGCGAACACTACGTCCTACACCATCGGTACACCATTGTTGTACGCTGCATAAAAAGTTAAACGCATACAAAAATTCCTTGTGAACCATTCGCATTGCCGTTTTGCACCGACTCATTCTTTTGGAGATCGTTTCGAGAAGTAAAAAAGTTTGACTCGACAAGAATCTACCTTTTCTGTATAATGTAACGTAGAACTGCAGTATCGTTTCTCGACATCTTACTCGTTACGGTTGATAATTTTCTGTGCGAAGCACTATTGCAAGCAAACGCCCGGTACTAATCCTTCGGTTCGCTATAGTAAAAATCATCCTCGTTTCACCCAGCCACTTCCTCCGTGCCCGGTTCGAACTCGAGCTTAATCTCGTTCGCAGCGATACCCTCTACGTCCGCCTCGTGCTCTTGTGTATTGAGCCGGTTTAGTGTCATCGAAATATCGGCCGGCTGGCACAACAGTTCGTTTGTATCGGTATTTTCGTCCTTTATGACCGATTCGATCACCATCGGGTGTGTAATTACGTTCGAGGGTGGGATTCCCTCTTCGTAGTGTGCAGAGGATGTAACAATTATTTGCTGCTGCTGCTGCTGCTGTTGCAGCTGCGGCTGCTGTTGCTGGTGATGTGGCTGTGCGGTAGTGGTTTGCGTTAGCTGCCTAATCGGTAGACCAGCATCTTCGAACGCTTTCTTCTTGAGCGTGTGTCTGATTTGTGACCTAAAATGGTAAATAATTCGCCAAATCATTTCTACTTTCTTCACTTTTATCACCCCACCCTGCCAGCCAGCGATAGGACCAGATGAAGAAACGATCATGCCCCGCTATAAAGCCGGAAAGCGACACTTACACCGTACGGCCCTTGATGCGCTGACTGATTTTGCTCAAATCTTCACTGAACCGTGTGACTGCGGAGCGCAGCATTTCTATTTCTTCATCTGTCCATTTGCTCCTTGTGTGTAAATCGGGAGGGATTCGTAAAATTTTAGTTTCGATTCCTTTCCTTTGGCGTTAGATTATCTTACCCGGTTGGAGAATCCGACGAAGGGTGTAGCTGCATCGTTAGCTCTCCCAAGCTGTTGAACGCAGCCCCGGCAGCGGTAAAAATCTCGCCTACCTGTGGAAGTCGTGTACAAACTGTAAGTCTGGCTGTAGCCGGAAACGAATTATAGTGTTTGTAGCTTACCTTAGTGGCAGAATTCATGGTTAAACGAACCGATTGGAGTTTTTTTCCTGAAGGGCAAAAAGTAGTCTCCGTATAGCTGCTACCGCTCGTTTGTAAACAACGAGCTGTCAAAACAAATGTCAACCCAAACAAGGCGTTCCTGGGATTCCCAATGCGCAAACGATTCGTGTTCTGGTCGAAACCTAGAGAGCGTTCAGAGCCCATTCAGAGCCCATTCACACTAGCGCGAACTTGACAACTCGCGCGCTCGACGAACGCTGCTCAGACCCAAATTTCTGATGAATTTTGGCGTTCGCGAACGCTGTAAGTGTGAACAGCGCATGGAGCAAGCGCGAGCTGTCA
>KB671515.1:0-153594 GCA_000349105.1 Anopheles epiroticus | reverse complement strand
TGGGTGTAAGCGAGAGACGAGTAAAAATCTTCGGAAATTGTCACCTGGGTTGTAACTAATTTTACGCATTGGGTTGTGTCAAATTGCGTTCAGTTCAAAAACGACGGTTAAAGGGGTAGGGTGACCAGAAAATTCATCTCATCAGATCTTCATTTTTTGTGCTTAGTATAAATAACGGTGCACTTTTAATTGCAAGGAAATCGTAAATGTTTCTATCACATGGTTTTATTTATTTCATTTTTATGCTCATTTCATTTTATAAAACTCCTAACTCAGTTGAATACGCCCGTGCCGTATTGTTTTGATTTGTTATTAATATCTAATCTTCTTTTATCATTCTCTTCTTACGGAGGAAATCAAAATACTGAATAACTATTTATTCTGATACGGTGGTCACTGAGCGGTACGGATTACTCCACACTATGTAATCTGCAGTCCAAAATTTTTATTTCATTTTATTTCAGAGTTCAAGTGTAATGGGGAATTAAATGCAGAGCCCGAATTCTATAACAATCGGTCAGAGTCCATTATTTTCGTTTTCATCAACTGTTACACCAAAGTGTCGGATGCACTATGGTTTCGCCCGGTGTAAAGAAAACAACAACAAAAAAGTAAAGGATACAAAAAAGCTGCGGTATCCATACGATTTGCGTTTCACTTAGATTTCTACGCGATATTCGTAGAAAGATTCATTTTCTTTCCACCACTACCAGTGACACTTTTCCCGATGCGTTTTAGTTCGCCGGAAATACTCTTCGGCAGTTCGTCCATGTTAAGAAATCGCAACGGCTCCACCGGCGATTCATCAAACATGAGATTGCTGGAAGAAGACGGTTGCTAGAATTTATAGGAAACAAAATATATCATTAAAAATATATATTCATTCTTTAACATGCTCTCGATTCGTAATGGTAGGGCAACACGCTTATACACTGTCGTTCCATCTCAGCCTGGATGTGGGGCCAGGGTGGGGGAACAGCTTTGGATGAACCTTTCCATACAGGGATGGTGTATGTGTAACACGCCGTACCTAGGAAAATGAAAACTTCCTGGTATGGCTCCCTGCCTCACACAAAGAGGGACATCCCAGCTGCTGCGGTTCTCACTGTTCTACCCCGCTTCGGAGCATTTCAGAGCTCCCCCGGTCTCAGTGTGAGGACAATGCGTGAGAGGAATCAAGCCGACAGGAGCGGAGCAATACCGTTGCCTACACAGTGACCGCCAGCATCATGTCGCTTGTTAGACATTCTCAACAGTTGGTAGCGCTCTAAGCCACGCTAGTGGTTTGCTCTTACTACGAAAATATACGAAAATTGTTAATGGAATTGATTTTTTTTTGATATTTTTTATCTTTTTTACAGGTACTCCAATTAAGGATTAGTATATTGTTAACTTAACTACAACCTACCTTGCAATTGAGCATGCAAAGAAAATATTCGTACACATTCTTGAAGAATGTTTCACCAATGCCGGCAATGAAGCAATCATAGTCTGGATTTATCAGCTCAAACGTATTCATAGCACCGCCATTGGTCGTTAAAATATTGCTATTGGCTATCGTAATTTTAGCCTTCAATCCGAGCACCTGTGCAATCCGGTAACACTTTTCCTGTATAGTTTCAGTCTCGTTTAGGAGCAGTTGGCGGGCATCATCAATCCGTTCCTGGGGTAGCTCGAGAAAAAACCTGTGCCTATCCGCAATGGTAACGCCAAGCTTTTTCTTGTTGTCTGATTGTGTGTACTCGCGGTACGATCGGATCACATTTTCTTCATTTTCCTCCACCTCGTTGATAGCCTGATCGAGTGATAGCATTTGCATTCCATGGTCTTCAACCGGCATCTACAACAAGGAAGAGAGAGTATCAAGTTAATTAAACCAGAATAAGAAAGGAAGCAGAAAGGAGCAACTCACCGATTGCAGTGTTTTGATCATCTCCTGACAGGCAATCTGCTTAGCACCCTTTTTAGTAGAGTGAGATCCACGGCGCACGATTTCCCGTATGCGACACTCGTACTCAAACACTGGTGCATGGGACGGTCCGTAGTTGCGCACGAGCTCAAACTCGGGCAGCGGAAAGTTACGCTGAATGCAGATGTCGCGCACCTGACTGACTCGATCCATGCCGAGCTCTAGGGCAGCGAGCGAACCACGCTCCTCCGCAGCAGTCGCCACCATTTCGTCTTCCTCGTCGGGCGGAAGTTCCAGTGCCAGTCGGATCAGCTGCCAAGCGGCTTCGTGCTTTGCTTCCTGTTTCGATCTACCAACACCGGTCGCCTTCTTGCCGAGCGCCATCACGACGTACGTGAATGTCTTTACGTTGGAATTGAGCGGAGAAACTTCCTCCCCGATGAACTGATACATCGGCAGGGGGAGTTTACTTTTATGTGCTATCTCCTGCAGCACCGTGACGGGCATTTTGTCCTTCAGTATTTCCGCCTTAGACATGGTGTTAGTCTTACACGCGCTGCTTCAAATGCTTTTAGTGAGAACTGATTCTTATGGTTGTTTAATGTTCAATAAGTAAAACACCCTGAGGTACGTACGTCTCCGTGCTACAAAATAATGCAGTTTTTTATTGCATCAGCCGAACCGTCTTGAAATAATGCATGCTGTGTTTACGTTCAACGTCGGACCTGCTACGTTTATGCCAGATGGTCAATTACTGTACACTATGCATGGCATGAAATTTGAAATGATCGTTCAAAATTATTGGAATTGTTGACGATTAATTGGTCAATGATGGTTAGGATCGTTTTTATTCACATTTTTATGAGCAAAACTTGCGTACAATAATCTTGGTGGTTTTATTTTCAGTAAATAGTCCCCCATATGTTGAATTCACAGTTGGACACTACCAAAGAGAAATCCGAACCGGAAAATCGACCACTGACAAGATCTTCATCACCTTGGAAAAGATGGCATAATAGCAGCTTAACACGTACTATCTCTTCATAGATTTTAAGGCTGCCAAATAAAGCTAATAAAGCTGCCAAGGTAAAAAATTACATCGCAATTTGAAGTCCCGGCCAAAAATATCGGGCTATCAAGAATGCATTCACTTCAAGAAGCTCATTCAAGAAGCATTTCACCTTTATATCGCACCTATATAGCTCCGGTCAGGAGGCAGAGACCAAATTGATAATGGCACCTCCAGCGGCCCTACAAACTAATGCCGTTTTACGTAGGGGTGACGTACGGATATGACGTACGCAGTCGAAGTCGTCTCAAATTTCACCTATCTCGGGTCAAAATTCAACATCGACAGCAGCAAAGAAGTCAAGCTTCGCGCACGGATTCTGGCGGCCAACCGGTCATTCCATAGCCTGAGTAAGCATTTCCCCTCACAAAACCTGTCACGACGGACGAAACTGGCACTATATAGCACTAATGTAGCTCCAGTACTCACGTATGCCTCTGAAACATGGACGCTGTCCAAATCTGACGAAATCCTCCTAGCTGCGTTCGAGAGGAAGGTTCAGGAGGATTGTTGGCCCCATACGTGAGGAGAGACAATGGAGGAGCAGATAAAACGACGAGCTGTACAATCATATCACCCTTGTGCAGCGGATTAGTCTCGCTCCGGTGGCTCCAGCCCGTAAAGTCCTCTCAGACCGACAGATCAGTCGTGTTAGTCTCAAGGTAGGAGAATAGCGTAGAGGCGTTGGCCATCATGACCGGGATGGATTGAATTGGTCGACGGCGCGGGACCGTGAGCGGTTTCGGAGTTTGTCGCAGCAGAACAAGACTGAAAAGCGGTTGTAGCGCAATTTAACTATTTAGATCCGGTACTGACGTATACCTTTGAGACATGGATTCTGCCCAACACCGATAAAGCTTCTTAGTCACGTTCGGGAGGAAGGATTAGGATAATTGGCTCAATACCAGATGAGAGACAATGGAGAAGCCAATACAACGCCGAGCTGTACAACTATCCCACTGTTATGCGACGGACTAAGTTTACGCATGAAACCAGAGCTAACCTTACATTGGTCAGTCCTGCCCGCCACTTTTATCGCCAGGATGCATCCTACGCATGTGCAGTCGAAGACAGTCCATTCTCATCGACTTCTGGCAAATCGTACACTCGGTCATGCGATGATTGCGCTTATGCAGTCTTAGCTGCGTTTTATGTGCGTACGATTTCTCACACTGATCGCAACGGAATGGTTTCTCCTGTGATGCCGCACCGACGTTTGGATGCTTCAAAGCTACATGGAGCTTTATGTAGTCATTGCGAAACGTTTCCCCACACTCAGGACAATCTTCCGTCTGCTGTGATCGTGGTTTGCTTACATTTAGCAATGGAGGTTCAGTGTTAGCATTGGAACGGTCTGGATCATTTTCCGGTCTGACGAGCTCGCTAGGATGATGGAATTCTACGTGTCGCTTTAGACCGTCCGCACGTACCGTTTTCCTACATACTGGACACTCTGTGAGCCGGTGCTTGCGCCTGTGAAGCGTTAGTGCCGCCTTATATCCAAATACTCTCTCACACTGCTCACAGTTGAAGGTGGGATTTGCCGGCAAGGTACTATGGTTTGGATGTTTCGTATCGATGTGTATCTTCAGGTATCCCACACGCAACGTTTCCCTGCATACCGGACACTCTTCCGTGAGGTGAGTGCGTCGGTGAAAAAACAGCGCATACTTGTTGCTCAGCGCCGTGTCGCACAGATCGCACTGGTACATGGTACCATCGGATGCGGTTACCTCTTCCGGATGGTTCAAATCCATGTGCCTTTTCATGTAGTCGGCACGTACGAGTCTCCGGCATACTGGACAGTTCTGCTTTTTGTGTGACTGTTGATGGTTTTTAAGCAGTACGTTGTTAGAAAACACTCGTTCACATTCGTTGCAGGGAAAGGGACCAGTTTTCGGTAAAATGCCATCGTCAGGGTGTACTCTAGCGATGTGTCGCTTGACAAAATCTGTTCGCATCGTTCGCTTACACACCGGACAGACGGTAAACTGATGGTTGCGCTTGTGAACCTTCAATTCCATCCGATCGCAAAACGATTTCTCGCAGCGATCACACTTGTACTGCTTGTTTTCGCCTAACTGGTTAATCAAGTTTACCAGGGAATGGGTTGTTGCTTTGCTGCTCGACGGCTGCAGTTTGCTGACATCATTTTCCTTGAGCTGAATTGTTTCTTCGTTGACTGGCGAAGACGGTTGTTTCAATGCCAAGGATGAACCATTTTCCATTTTTATATTCCGCTCGATATCTTCGTCATCGTTAGCTTCTAGCATCGCTTCCGGTAGGGTTTGTGTTTCATTTGGCGCCTCGTTTTCCTTTTTAATTAATACTTCATCGTAGTTGGCAGGCGTCACCTTTTTGACATCTAGGTCAATATCATCGTCAAATGAATTCCCACATTCTGTGCGCTGAAAGCATGTTGGAGAAACTGAAAACTGTTTGATCAAATCATTGCCGTGTACAGAAGAACAATCATTTTGCTCCTCCTCGTCACTGTCACACATTTCCGTTTTGATGGTCTGCAACATAGCGATTTGATGTTCCATAGCTGGTGTACGTGGGTAACAGGCTAGCAGCTAATCTAAAAGGGAAATTCAAACATTTGATTGAAACTGTGGATGATTTAAGGCGATATGCTTAATCTACCGGAACTTCGTACAGTATGATCCTTAGAGTAGACAGAAGTGATCCAAAGCTTGGTTGTCTTGCTTCAAAAAGTCATCAAACACACAATTTCGAAAACATTCAACCACTTTTCTTCCGTTTAGAGGACAACGTATTTTGATGAACTCTGATAATGAACTTGATTAAGCAATAAAACGATGAAAATAATGCTTTTAAGCGAGAGAAAAACCAATAAACCCCATCTATACTGCTTTTTATATCGTTTCGACCGCGAATTGTTTACCAATAAACGAGAATTTGACGTTTCTATGTTGTTATTTCGAAAAAAACTTCATCGTTTTCGAACATCACATTTGACAGGCGCACGTCGGCAAACTTCATCTCCGACTGTAGCCGCATCTCTTTCTTGCACGAGCCATTCAATGCTTTCTCCCAGCGCTTGCCGTGGTTGCGCTGACGATTTGCCTCGAAACGGTGCGTGTGCAGGCTTCTGCGTTCACTCGCAGACTTTTCACGCGTTATCAATTGTTGATTCATACCGTGTGTTTGGTAGGTGCAGTGTTGTTTTTTACTCTACCCAATCCCCATCACCATGGCCGAGGACAATTCGTGGAAGACGAGCAATTTCCGCCAGAGTGTGGTTAATAAAATGTACGTATAAGATGCAGCGGGTAAGACAGCGGCGAGTCTGATTTGGCTTTCTTGGCTGACGAAACGATTGCTTCTCTTCTCATGTGTCCTGCTGCAGCAACGAAGCGATCCAGCAGACGGGCATGACATCGTCGAAAAATGGCATCGAAATGGAAAGCCATGTGTTTCACAAGGCTCGCAACAAGGATGAATATCTCGGATTTGTGGCCCGACTGATTCTGCATGTACGCGAGATGAGTAAGTTTCCTTCCTTAGTGATTGGCTTTTCTATGTGCACTTTGATGGTGCCAAGCGGTTGCAAGGACTCGATGTTTCTAGCGTACGATTTATCCTATTGTTTTCTCTCCATCTAGACACAAAACACAAAAATCAACAAAATGCGGCAGCTGCGGCGGCTGCAGCGGCAGCGGCCCAGCAAGCTCAACAGGACGGTGGTGCTGGTAACAGTGGTCAACAAGGTGGTGGTGGTGGTGGAGGTGGTGGAGGTAGTGGAATGCCGGATCCTATCAATGCACTGCAGAACCTTGCGTCGCAGGGTACCCGGCCACAGATGATGGGCCAGATGGGTGTGGGACCGGGCGGTCCCATGGCCGGGCAGATGGGTGGAGCCGGCCAGGCATCCAATCTGTTGCATTCATTGCGGCCGCAAATGCAGATGGGTGGTATGGGTGGACCGATGCAGGGCAACCGGGTTGGAATGGGTCCGGGTCCGGGCAATCAGATGGGAGCGATGATGGGTGGCCCCAACCAGATGCAGGGCCCGGGTTCCGGCATGGTCGGTGGAATGCAGGCCCAAATGGGGGTGGGGATTGGTCCGGGAGGAATGAGCGGTGGCAAGATTGTTGGCATCGGCGGTCAGCAGCAACAGATGGCACAGCTGAGCGCGATGCAGGTCAATCAAATGCAACAAGCACAGCAACAGCAGCAGCAGCAAGGTGGAATGCCACAATCGCAGCAGCAACAGGGACAAGGTGGACCAGTACAGCAGATGGGTGTCGGTCCGGGTGGCCCGAATCAGATGAACCCAATGGTAATGGGACAGATACAGGCGCAGCTGCAAAACCAGAATGCAATGGGCGGACAGCAGATGGGTGCCGGGAACCAGATGGGACCGATGGTTGGTGCGAACGCCGGCATGAACCCACAGCCGATGGGAATGGCCTCAAATCAGGTGTTACGTCAGCAACAACAGCAGCAACAACAGCAGCAAGGCATGGGTGGCGTACAGATGGGACTTGGTCCCGGTCAGATGGGACAGCTAAGTGCTGGTGTGCAGGGTGGTGTTGGACACGTTGGCCCCGGTCCTAACATGGGACAGGTACAGCAACAGCAGCAACAACAGCATCAGCAGCAACACCAACAGTTGCAGCAACATTTGCAACAGCATCCACAGCAACATCAGCAGATGCAACAGCATCAGCAACAAATGCAGCAGCAGCAACAGCAGCAGCAGCTTCAGCCGCAATTGCAGCAGCAACAAATGCAACAGCATCAACAACACCAACAAATGCAACAGCATCAGCAGCATCAGCTTCAGCAGCAGCAGCAACAACAGCAGCAGCAACAGCAGCAGCAGCAGCAGCAGCATGGTCAGCATCCTCAGCAACATCCGCAACAGCAGCAGCAACAACAGCTCCAGCAGCAGCAACAACAGCTCCAGCAGCTCCAACAGCACGGACACCCACAAATCCAGCAGCAGCAACAGCAGCAACAGCACCAACAACAACAAGTACTGCTGAACGCAATGGGACAAGGACCGGGAGTAGTCGGTGCAGGCGTCGGTCCGATTGGAGCCCCAATCGGGGGTCCCGGTGGCCCCGGTGTTACTATGCAAACCATGCAGCAGCAGCAGCAAGCATCCGGCATGGGTCAAGCCGGCCCGAATCAGATGAATGCGGGGGTACCGATGGGACCGGGCGGCGGTGGCGGTGTAATGGGTCCCGGACCTAACCAAATGCTCGGTGCTGGTGGAGCCGCTGGTGGACCGGGTGGTGCGGGACAGCAGGGTAACTTTGTCGGCATGGGAGGAAACACGATGGTACGCAAACCACCGGACATGTACCCGGGTGCTGGCGGTGCCGTACGCAGTGTAACGCCCAACAATTTCCTGCGCCAATCACCGTCCCCATCCGTTCCTTCGCCGGTCGGACCGGGAGCACATGGACCCCAATCACACCCGGGACAGATGATTCCCTCCCCGGCACTAATCCCTTCACCGAACCCACACATGGGTGGAGTGGCACAACGGTCCACCATTGGGCAATCGCCCGGTGGATCGTTAAACACACCCGGCCAACCGGGAGGTGCGGTACCGAGTCCGCTTAACCCACAGGACGAACAGCTGTACCGGGAGAAGTACCGTGCGCTCACCAAGTATATCGAACCGTTGAAGCGCATGATCGCAAAGATGGAGAACGATGATATTGATAAGATTGCAAAAATGAAACGTCTGCTGGAGATACTGAGCAACCCGAGTGTTCGCATACCGCTTGAAACGCTGCACAAGTGTGAGGCCGCCCTAACGAGCCAACTCGGCTCGATCCGTGAAACACCAACCAACAATCCGCTGGTGGAAGCCGTTTCGAGCAGTCTGCAGAGTGCGTCCGGCAATCATACCCTTCAGCGCACGTTCCGTCCCTGTCTGGAGGCGATGTTTGGCCCGGACATTAAGAATCTTCCTCCTCCGGCAAAGCAACCACGACTAGCGGCAATGGACGATACCGCCGCTTCCGGAGGTGCAACGAGCGGTGGCGCGACAACCACCAGCACAACGGCCCCGTCCACCACGACGGCTGGAAGCAGTGGCAGTAGCAGCACCACCGCTACCGGCACTAGTGCAGTCTCCGCTACACCGACACCGCAAGAAATTCCACACATTCTACAGGGTGAGATCGCACGGCTCGATCAAAAGTTCAAAGTGTCCCTAGACCAGTGCGCCATCAATGGGACGCGCACGATAAAGCTCATCTGCTGGTTGGACGACAAAAATTTGCCGTGTGTGCCACCGGTTGCCGTCACCATACCGGAGGACTACCCGACCACCTCTCCGAGCTGCTCACTGATCGAGCAGGAGTACAACGCGACGCCCTTCCTTATATTGGTACAGAAATCGCTCATGGCACGCATCTGCAAGCTACCCGGGTTTTTCTCGCTGTCGCACTTGTTGGACACTTGGGAAATGTCGGTGCGACAAGCATGCTCACCGAATCCAACGATCGTAGCACCAACCGGTACGAGCGTACTGTTGGGTATGTAAGTCCAATCCAACATCTTCATTTCCGTCATTGTTCCGGAACAATCCCGTTACCTCCACGTCGAAAACGGTCAATTGGGCAGTTACAATGCTTTTCGGGTCTCTAGAAGTAATGTACAGTGGATCGTCTCACAACGAGTACCGCTTTTAATTAGTAAAATATCGCAATGCCCAAAATCTCGCATTTTAGTTTGTGTTTTTCGTGCATTTGTTTTTTTTTCTTCATTTAAAAATGGTTTGAAGCTTGTATTGGACTCACACAACGATCTCCACTGTAATTGTCCTTCTAAAGATTTAATGGGAATCGACCTGTCCCATGTTTTCTTTCAAGTTGCCCAACCCGATTCTTATTAACGCATAGAACAAAATTTGTGAGTGTAATAGCAATAGAAATAGTGATAGACCCAGAAATGGTAAAAAAGGGCCCAAGGCCCGAAAAGCATTGAAACTACCCAATTGAAAGATTACGACGCCCAGTGTAAGTGTTCATGAGAGCACGTGGGATTAAGATGTCGTATTGGCTATGTACAGCCCGAGTAAGGCATAGAAGATATTCGGAGGAGTTCTCCACTGAACTAGTTAGAGTTGAATTTTATATTCGTGTATCGCCCAAGCAGGGTCGTAGCATCATTGTGTGTATGTACGCGTGTGTTTTTCCCCAGAGGGCAATGATTTATAATGATTGTAATAGCACCAAAAGTAAGAATACAGATTTACGGTACTATCGACAAGGCAGTTAAAGTAAGGTAATGTTCATGTACTTTTCCCGTTTGAAGAAATTCTTAAATAATAATAATCAATTATGCAAACGATTCTTAAATCGAAGAATAACCCTTTCGTTATCTCTCTCTACTAAGAAAGACACGATTGCAGATCGACATCACTGCCGAGAATGGTCGTAACCATTTCCTTCGCCAGCTGCTTCCTGTACTGTTGGTCGACTTGGCCCTTGGCCGTCTGAATAAGGGCTGGCAAAATGCTCTGCATCGTCTTAATTTGTTCCACAAACTCCTTATCATGTTGTTCCGCCTCCATTCGCATGCGTCGCAGCTCATTGTGTATTTTTTTGTACTGGCTAAAATCCAAACAAATCGAAACATTACTCAAATTATAACTTACAAATTTTGAGAACTGTTTTAAGCTTACTCTCTTTCGGCCATGATTTTACGGACACTATTTTCTAGTTTTTCGACGTTCTGCGAATACTGCTCGAAACTTGCCTTTAAAGCGCAGTGCGCCTCGCGGTCTTTGGCTTGCAGTTCTTGCGCTTTGCATGCTGCAGCACGAAGCCGTTCCGCGTGCAGTTGCTGCAGTTTGGCGATACGTGGCTGGATATTTGATTCCAACAATTTTTGAATGGACGTGCTCGTAGGAGAGGAGCTAATCGTATTCCGTGTGGTAGTGGAATCGGTCCGTATGATACTTTCATACGGAACTAGAGCCATTCGTAATGTATAGTCACAGTTTCCGTTCATCGAACGTGCCGGAGATGCATTATTTTCGTTCAAAATCGTCGCCGGGACCGACTGTTGTGGGGGTGTGTGCCCTTTTTCAGTGGATAGCGTGATGTGGCTAGGACTTATAGACTTACAGTTGCTAATCCCGTTCGTGGTTGGCGATTGGAGCGATGAAGTCGGACCGAGAGGAAGTCGATAACGTGACCCGTTCAACGGTGGCTGCTTTCGCTTGTCTTGGTTTTCCTTTTCTATTACGTTCGATTTTCTAGCAGCCCGTGGCTGGACTTTGTTGTTTGCTGGAAAAGAAAAGTGTGAAATTAAGTTTAAATACCTTTGCTAAATTTAAGTAGAAATGTAACCAACTTTGAACGGTACTATGATTAGCGGCCACTTCTTTTGCATTCTTACAGTTGGCTGGTGCAGCCATTTTACGTGTCGAGGGAAAAGATTGTTTCTGCGATTGGCGCTGATTTCTGGCGCGTTTGCTGTTCGCAGCCTTCGAAAGCATGGAGTACGGTATATACTCCTCATCGTTGCTGTCCGACTGCGCGTCATCACTGATGTAGTATATTGACGATATGGCTTCTATTCCATTCGGAATATTTTGCATCGTAGCCGACCGCTTCCGCTTGGTCGGGGTTGACGAATTCATATAAATTGGCCGCTTCGGAAGCTCGCCATTCGTACGCTTTGTGGGCGCTGCCTTTTTACCCTGCTTCTTCATGTGCCGGCGGTGGTCTTCTAGCTCATTGGCCACATCGTACGGATCATAATTAGAAACATCCATTTTATCCGACAGGTCGATCAGCTTGTACGGCCATTTGGTGGTGCCGAGTGGTGGAAACTCGGGTACAGACAAAATAGACACATTCGCCGGATTGTCAACCGATATATTTGCCGCATTGTTAACGGACACATTTGTGGCAGGCATCTCGATTACCAAATCCTCTTCCTTTTCGGGTGTTTTATCATGTGCAATGCCGTTTTGTGCCTCAGTCTCATATGCGTAGTCTGTTCCGTGGTCGTGTTCTGGCTGCAGCGCAATGTCTGTGATATCTATAGTATTGCACAGTTGTTCGCGATGAATTAGAATTTCACTTTCCTCACAGTTCGGTGTCAGCGGTGTGATGGTAATGCGATCGGCAGGAATTCGATGCTTTAGGAAAGTAACCAGTTCGTCAAGATGTTCGTTATTCAGCACGTTAATTCGCAGATAAAACGTTTTCATCGGCGGACCTTCGATTAGGATTTGTTCATACGAGCATTCTACTCGTGGTTCATAGGGATCCCTGGATAGGGATAAAAGAAAGAGAGGGAGCGAAAATTAAACAAAAACAACACTTTGATATTATTGAACCAAACAGTGCGCTGTGGCCTGATTTTGCTCACTAGCCTCACAACAGCTTGGCCTAACGACTTACTTAATGATATTAAGAGAACGAATTTCTGTCATATCAATGAATGCTTTAATTTTCATATGTTCTAAAACTAATGCTGTAAATGTGAGTTCAGCCGGTTTGGAGCTCCAGTCAAAAGAAATGAAATGGTTCCCCTGAAAAGGAAAGGATATGTATCATCGAAGAACTGACGCCGTAAACTTTGTGGTAAAACGTACCTGTAGCGGTGCAAGCTTTTTCTTGTTTTTGGATCCAAAAAAACCGGACATTCCGGCAAGGGAATAATATTTTTTGCCGGAGAGACTATTCAAAAACTGGTGACAAGACTGGAACACAGATTTAAAGTGAAGATTGCAGATTATTGTGAAGCAACTATATGTGTGCGTGTGTGTATGACTTACACTATCGAACGTATCCCGTTGCCACTCGATAATGCTGCTCAGCCGTCCCGTTGGATCGGTAAAGTCTTGCATTATATCGGTGAAAATATATTCCCTTTCCCCGCTGTCGTGCTTGTGTACGTATTCGTACAGAATACCTACAATGTTCCACATCATTTCGTAATGCTCCATATTGCAGAAAAACACGCTAAGATAAGAACTGTAAAGCAAAACAAAAATATTCAAATGTGGAGAAAAGGGAGCAAAATGTGCCAGGATGGGTCGGGTCGGCACTGTACTTACATTTTCTTCTTAAACATATCATGCATCTCTGTTAACTCTTCACGTTTCAGATGAACGATCATCTTGTACAAGGTGGCCACACATTCAAATGCCACCTTTGGACACACATAGTCACGCTTGGCAATTTCAAATAAAATATTAAAGGTACCGGTCACGGTGCTGCTTTCTCGTTCAGTACCATTCGATTTTACCATAGCCGCCTGCAGTTAAATTGCAATAAACAGTTATGAAAAATCGTACACACAAGTAGAACGTTAGTAACGCGAAAAACGAATGATAGAAATTTACCTGACAACAAAACAGGGTTTCGAATAGCACCTCGTCGTACTCACAGCCACGCTGAAGGATGTTGATAAAATGAGTCAAAAACTTTCTGCTTTGCTCAAGCTGCTTAACAGGAATCTCCTCCAGGGATTTCAAACGCTCCAAATTTTCGTACAATTTCATTTTTCCGTGCCCCATGTTTTTTTTCTTCTAGCTACGAAACTAACGAAAATTTTTCTACACAAACTTTAACTTTGATGCCGTCCTTTGGTTACTACTCAAACGTGTACCCTATTGAACGGTTATGGTACAACTAACTGTGGCAGCTTTCATCCGAGTGGGGAGCAGATTTTCTGCTGTGCTGTGCTGCAGTAGAATGAAGCAACAATGGAATCCGTTTCTACGGTGGTTGTCATGGAGACGGGATGAATGTAGGTGCTGTGTGTAACTTTATTTTTGACCAAGCACGCTTAGTTTGCTTCGATTTGATGGGTTTTATCGAAATTTTTAACTTGGCCTAAAAAGTTATGCTACGATTAACCATGTGGACGCTTGTTGATAGATAGTCATATAGCAGATTGTCGATTAATATATTTTAAAACCTGGTGCTGCTGCTACCGTTCCGTTCTGCAACCAACCGAGAATTCTCTGCAGGCCAGTTATCTTTGCTTTGCTCTTTGTTTACCTATCTGTGCAAATTAGGCTTTTTGTTTAGGAACACCACGACTATAACCACAAACACTTGCTTCCGAGCCGGTAACCGATCTTCAACTGTTTGCCCATACACCTTCCCTACTGAGGGTAGCAGTGACACAATGGACCATGCATCACGAGTGGAATCCGTTGCCATGGAGATTGGCATGGAGACGGGATGGATAAGTTGATTCGGCCTTCCAATTGATACTTTCGTAAGAAATTTAAGCGGTAAAAAGAGCACCGTTTTATTTTCTTGTTTTTTGTAGAGATAACTTGGCCGGTAAAATTTTTATTTCTTTTTAGATAGCTTGCTCCCGATATTTTTCTTTTCGGTTGGAGTAATAACGGCTACCAAAAGCCACTTGATGGTTGACCGTGGTGTTGATTGGCGTATCCAAGGTCCTTTGAGTATCTAGATCTTTAATTGAGTATAACCGTAGCAGGATGGTAGGTAGTACAGTACTGCGTGTGTGGAGCTCGGTCAAAGGATAATTGAACTCATGATTCGCCCTCGCTGCTGAGTAGTGTAGGTAAGTACAGATAGTACAACAACTCCCCGATATACGCCAATGTTTGTGACCGAACGCTTTAGCATCGGTGGTAATCAAAAACACAATTCAGTATCGCGGCAGATGTGAAGAAATATTGTTTGTGGTTTAGTAAAAATAAACCGAACAGTGAACGCTTCCTAGAAAGCATTTGCCCAAATAATAATGAATAAGTTGTCCTATAGGGTGCGACCACTGTGCGTGTTCGCGTCATGATTTCCCGAAACGTCGCTGTATTACGAAGTAAAGAAATTTCCGGAAAACATTTGCGATCAAAACAGCACCGCATTTGCTGTCAGTCACATTTCGACCAACCCAGTAGACGCATTGTTTGTGGGAAAAAACAAAACGCACACGTTTCTAAAAGTTTCTGTGAGATAGTTGTGAAATTGTGAACCTTTTCTTTTGCGTTTTTGAGTTTAGTAAGCAGGATATCAAAAGTAAGCTGTCGATTTATTCCGGTGCATTGCATCAGACATTTTGCATCATGATTGATCAAAAACATTTACGATTTACGCAACACTGAAAAAAAAAAACAACAGTGCAGCGTTATAATGACAATGGTTTGTTTTCTTTGTTTGTGCGATTCTCACTAATCCTGCTTCCCTCAGCTCCGAAGATGTTGTCCCGGTTGGTGTGCAGTACACCCTTGGTGTCGACAGCCTTGCTGAAGTCCGCCCTGCAAACGGTTCCAAAGCGTCCACAGCTGCAAGTCGTCCGGCAGTTTGCACGCGATGTAAAAGGTGGCAGCGGCCCCAGCGGCAGCACCTGGACATCACGCGCAGAACGGATGACGCTCCGGGAGCGTGCGATGGCTCCACCCGGTCCAAATGCGTTCGCGATTGGTAAGGGAGCGGTGGCGGGCGGTGCAGCCCTCGGACTCGGTGCGCTCTGTTTCTACGGCCTTGGGCTTGGCAGTGGTACAAGCACGCTGGAAAATTCGCACCTGTGGCCGGAGTTTGTCAAACAACGGATTCAGGACACGTACCTGTACTTTGGCGGTTCGCTCGCCATTTCAGCGGCCAGCGCAGTGGCAGTCTTTCGGTCGCCCCGATTGTTGAGTTTGGTGTCGAGAAATGGATGGATGGTAAGCTTCCGAAGCGCTGCTTCCCCTTAAAGCCGTCAATGTAACTGTTGTAATGTATTTGTTCTTTCCATTTTAGTCAGTTCTCGCCACATTCGCACTGATGATCGGTTCCGGAATGGTGGCACAGTCCATTCCCTACAGTCCCGGTCTGGGTGCGAAGCAACTAGCGTGGGCAGCCCATTCGGCCATTCTCGGTGCCGTCATCGCACCGATGTGCTTCGTCGGTGGTGCAATTCTAACACGTGCCGCCTGGTACACGGCCGGTGTTGTCGGTGGTCTCTCCACCGTGGCCGTCTGTGCACCGAGCGATAAGTTCCTGTACATGGGAGGCCCCCTAGCGATCGGTCTAGGAGTTGTGTTTGCATCTTCCCTCGCCTCAATGTGGCTTCCGCCAACGACCGCACTCGGGGCCGGTATTGCATCGCTGTCACTGTACGGTGGTTTGCTGCTATTCAGTGGCTTCCTGCTGTACGACACGCAAAAGATTGTGAAACGAGCGGAAATGTACCCACTGTATGCGCCACGTCCATTCGATCCAGTTAATTCGTAAGTAACGGGACTGATTTTGCCTTTTTCCCCTCGAGAAATAACAACGTTTTTCTTTTCCAGAGCGATTTCGATCTACATGGACACGTTGAACATTTTTATTCGAATTGTAACGATTCTGGCCGGTGGCGGTGGAAATCGTCGCAAGTAAAGTGTTTCTACGGTGGTGTAGTGTGTTAGGCTTATCGCTGTAAATTTTGGTTTAGAAGTTACTGTTGTAATTAACATACATCCCAAATCAATCTTTTCCTCCGTAGAGAGAATTAGAAATCGTCAATCGGAAGATGCTGATGCTAAAAATCCATTTTGATAGTACTTCGGACTTTCAAATCCTGGTTTACGTCGCCCATCCTTCCTCAATTGGCCGCTTTCTGATTTTCACGTAATGAAGGACATACGAAACGATCTCTACAAACATGTAATGGAATTAATATTTAAAAAGAAAAACAAAGCGAAATATTTTCTTTTTTGTAAATCAATTGTAATACCTGCTAGGTTTATGTCCAACTTCCTTCAGCTGTGAAATAAGTTTGATCCCGACGCTACTTACACGATGAAATAAACAGGCTTTTACAACTAGAAGGCAGAATCAACAACTAAACAATGAAATCTATAGATTATTGTTCTACATTAAAGAAACGATGGGAGTAAAATGAGTTTGGGATCTTTGAACAAATATGGGCCGTTGGATGGAATACGAATTATCTATCTATTTATTTATTTATCACTTTATTTATTTCCAATATTATATTACTCTTATAGTTAACATTATATGCCTACCCTTAATCTTAAAACTATACTTCATAAGAACTGTGAATTGTATTTAATGGGATTAAACGAATAAAGGAAAGATGCTAGAAATGAATTTTCATTTGATTTTTCAGTGTGTTGTTGCGATTAGTTGTTAAATCGGAATTGGTTCGAGGCCAGTTTCAGGAAGATGTGGAATCCGAGGTTAGTACTACCTAGACATCAGATCGTTTTATTGCGAGTTAGAAAAATATGTAATAAGGGATGCATCGGAACAATTGAGAATAGCAATAAATATGGAATACCCCAATAAATGTGTGCTACACTTTAATGGCATTGTATAACTTTATTGCGCAGTTTTTTAGCAAATTCTCATATTTTTATAAAAAGGCTGTATTATCACCCTGCCAACGGTTGAGAAACACTGGACTTGCACAATCGCTGTGCCGGTGACAGCAACTGTCAGTGCGGCTAACTTTATGACAGCCGCGCGAACGCGTACAAAGAGACAGAGACAAAAGACTGCTGTTTTCAGCGAACTTGTTTTTTTTTTATCTGCCTTTTGCTTCGGTTTGTTTATTCGATCGCAAAGTATCGCGGGTGGGTGTTGTTGCGTGCGTGCGTGCCACAAAAACTTTACCTCAGGAGCAAGTCGTCCTCTCCGTGCAGTGCAGAAAGTTACCATACCCGGTTGTGAGCGGTTGTTTGATCCAAGAGTGTTTCCATTTGTTCCTCCAACCGTAGTTGACGCAATGGCCGATGCAAAATCCGAAATCGACAGCGATGCCGAGCAGAACTACTCGCTTAACAGCAATGTAGACCCGAAGAACATGCAGGAACTGACAATCTACGTAAGTGCTGATTAATTAAATGTAATTTTACTTCTGGATCTAATTTACCCAAGTTTTTCCCTTCTATAAAATTAGGTGCAAAACCTACTGCAGAATGTGCAGGACAAGTTCCAGACGATGTCGGACCAGATCATTTCCCGCATTGACGATATGGGGACCAGGATAGATGACCTTGAAAAGAGTATTGCCGATCTGATGCAGCAAGCCGGTGTCGAAGGGCAGGACAAATAGGTGTAGATATCGCGTAACGGCCCTTCCGCCACCATACATTATGGCTAATTCGGTGGGGCTGTTTTTTATACATTTCGCACCCATTGAACACCCATTCTTACATCCACACACACCCCAAAAACACAATTGCATTTACGTTTGAGTTAGAGAAGCGGAAGTTCACTTTTCTTGTAGAAGGATGTGAAGGACGAAGCTTAGAAGGAAAAACCAAACAACACGTTTTAATCGGTTGAAGAGATTCGTGTGGCATAATGTTTGTGGTGCAGGCAAGTTATGTTTAAGAAGTATGATTTAATCAAACCGGGCAATCGGGTCGCAACAGCACACAAAGATCAGGCTTAATTGGGACTATCGGCTAGAATACACTTTCGATCGTATCACTGTATAAGCACTAAGAACGAATCTATCTATAATATAAAAAGCGCAAAAAACAACATACGTTTGAATGTTTGGCGTGGAAAGAAGATAGATGGCAAGTATTGTAAACATAGAAAGGTATATTACTCATGTAAATGACACACGCTTTACATCCTGACTGTTAGGAAACCTATCAAACCATAGTAACCGTTGCATTTCTTCCCCAATCCAACGTAACCACAAGCAGATGGTGCGCTCTATCCCAGTAATCACAGTAACCGTCCCTAATAGCTTCGATTCAACAGGCCGGTCGGTTGCTAGGTAACGAGCCATTAACTTCGGCCACTGCCAGCAACCGTTTAGCCTAGCCGTACTTCTTTCAAATTGATTTTTCCGAACCAAACCAATCATAGTATTGCTCTGTAATGAATTAGAAGGGCAGGATTAATCTTTACCAACAGTATCGCGCCGCTCTCCCTGCACACCCACTACTCGCTACGGATGATAATCTTTCAGTTTAATAATTTTAAATGACGAATCCACCTGACTCTTTTTCGCGTAATCGCTTACAGCGCTCACTTTCGTCGGTGGTTTGATCGGTGTGCCCGAATTTTCGTCCGTCAGCGTTTCACTTTCGTCGTCGTCAGTGTCGTCTTCCTCTGTTCCGGTGGTTCCGGACTCGGAAGATATATCTCGCTTCAGAGCGTTCTGCAAAAAGATGAACATAATGTTATCTTTTTTTTCCGAAAAACACAATCAAAGTTAACATGTGTAGTACCAATGATTCAACCGATTGGTTGGAGGTTTTGTTCGAGCGTCTTGGAACGGGGCCCCGCTTGCTGTGTCGCTGCTGTTCGGCAATCGATTCCGAGGCAATCTCTTGTTCCTCCTGCTCCTGGGACGAGTTCAGCGAGTTGGAGCTAAGGCTTTTGTTTTTACGCCCCGCACTAAACCCAGCCAGCGTTGCGTTTAGCGCACCCATCGACTGGCTCTTGATGCGCTGAAGAAAGTAACGGTCGGGTGCGGTATCTTGTTGGAGGATTTTTTTAAATTGCTGTAAGTAAACGGACAAACATACGATTAGCGTTTCTTTTTAAAACGCTTTCAGCCACAATTACCCGATTTTGGCGTTTAAGTTCCTTGTGTACGCTCTACTCATTCCAGATGCATTACGAAAGCATACGACAAATGTGTTAGCTTCAAGTGGGAAGGTACAAACACTACTCAAGCGAGGTATCCCTCTCTTACCTGCAGATCCTTTGACTCGTCTATATCGCTAATGTCCTGGTAAGTGGCCGAAAGCACCTCCACCGCCTGCGTGTGCATCTTCAGCTCGATCAGCACAAAGCTCAACAGCAGCTCCTTCAAATCGTGTAGCTTTTGTTTCTCGAACCGCTCCACCTGATGCTCGATCTCCTTGAGTGCCTTTTCCACCTCCAGATTTGATTTAATGATTTCCGTATCGTTCGTGTTGCGCTTCAGCCTCCCGTTGCTCCGTTTGCTCTGTTTGAGCTGCTTCCGCTTGCCCAAATCTTTGTCCCGCACCAGCAGCGCCTCCTTCACGTCCTCCTTGCAGTGCTTGCAAACCGTTTCGTACTGTGCCAGCTCGGAAACGATCTTCGTCTCTAGTCGCCGTACCCGTGCGTCGTGAAAATCGCCCAACAGCGTAACGGCTTTGGCCATGCTCGAGAGGGCACCGGTTAGTGAGGGATTGTGTTTTTCCGCATCGCAGTAGTCTTGGGTGGTGTGTGCCAGCACGTCGGTTTTGTCACGCAGCCGGGCTACCTTGCGCGTGTACTCGGCCAGCGCACCGCACAGCTCGCTGAAATGTTTCTCCACCGTGCTGATACGTTCCAGGATAAACTTGCTCTGCTCGTCGCACAGGATCGTGGTGGCGTTTCCGCTGCGAATCATTTTCTTTTGCTTGAGTTGTCTCTACCGTTCGCCGTACAATTGCTTTCCGTCTGCTAGAGAGTAAAACAATTGCTTTGTTTTGTTGGAGGAAAGTGGCGTTGCTTAGCAACCAGCAAAGCCGAGCAAGTTTGATGCAAAGCATGTGGTTTCTGTCAACGAGCGTTCTGTCACGTACACTGTGTGTTTAAACGCCTTTTCTCATTTAAAAATTAAACTGAGACCCAAAAAAAATTAACATGAATGGATAGCTCTGCCAAAGCCATTCGGAAAAAAGGTGTGTCATGCATCATTTATTCCTTCACTCGTTCACATCGTACGTATCTTCCATGTGGAACTCGGGCACGGTCGCACTCTCCGCCAGTTCACTACTATCCACCCTTTCCTCTTCATCCTCCTCTACGTCTTCCTCTACCTCCTCCTCGCCGGTTACTTCCATCCCAATCCGCTTGGAAAGATACGTTTCATCCATCTCCATGTCCTCACCGTACGTTTCCGCTGTCGGTGGCTTTTCCCCCTGGGCAGGAGCTTCACCTGACGCCGATGTGGTTGCTGTTGCTGCAGCTGCTGACGGTGCCACCGATGTCGTTGGTTTGCTTGCCCGCTTGTTCGCAATGCTTTTCAGCAATGATTCCGCCTCCCGCTTCAACTCTTCATAGTCCAAGCATTTGTACGCAAAGTAGGACGCTTTGTCGAGATCTTCAATCTTTTCGTAGTAATTGCCCAGCGTCATGTACGCGTGGCACAGCGAAGCCTTGTCCGCGATCAGCTTCTCGTCCGAGCAAAACTTCAGGAACGCCGGGATGGCTTTATCCGTTTCGCCCTGCTTCTCGTACAGCTTGGCCATACTGTACAGTGCCACACCCTCGATGTCGCCGACGTTGTACGCCTTCTGGTAGCACTTGAGTGCGTCCGCGACTTTGTTTAGCTTTTCGTAAGTCTCGCCGAGCGCCACCAGCATGCGACTATCGTACGGGCGGAGCTGCTGGGCCGCTTTGTAGTAGTACAGGCTGTAGAACGTCATCTTTAGGATTTCGTACGCCTGTCCCAGCCCGTACCAGGCGCGAAAATCTCGTTTGTTAACCTCTGCAAAGGAGTGTGTTCATTTTTAAGTTCAGATCATTACCAGAACGCTCCTCTTGGCGTCTTACTTACCGACCGCTTGGCGGTAGCTTTGGATGGCCGCATTGGTATTTTTCATCTCCATAAACTCGTGCCCCATCAGCGTCCAGGCCGACAGGTAGCGCGGGTTTAGCTTGAGCGCTCGCTGGAAATACATCACCGCTTTGTAGTGATCGGATCGTATGCTGTAGTAGTTGCCCACCACGCAGCACGTTTCCGGGCTGTACTTGTTGATCTCCACCACCTTGTGCGCCAGATGGGACATTTCCGTCTTCATGTCCTTCACGAACAGCAGATTCGAGTACGAGTCGAGATTGTCCAGCCGGTACGGATCGATGCTCTGCAGGTGCTGAAAAATGTCGATCGACCGATCCACGTCCCTTTTGTTCGAGTAGGCGATCGCAAGCAGCGTAGGAATGAAGATACACTTGCCGAACCCATTCTTCTGCAGGTTCTCAAAGATTTTAATGCCCTCGTCGTTCTGAAACAGCTCAATGTACGCGTAGCCCTCGAATATGCTCTTCATCCAGTGGTTCGGTAGCTCCAGACTTTCCAGCATACGCTTATCGCTTACCAGCGGGGCCAGCTCGAGCCACGCACTCCATAGTGTGGGTTTGGCATTGATAGCCTCAACAAACACGCGCACCGCAATGTCGGTCAGATCGAGCTTCTTCAGTATCACACCGTACAGATACAGACAGTACCCATCCAGCAGCTGCTGGCTGTGCTCCGTCCGCAGGATGCTCAAGAGTTCGGCAAAGTCTTTCGCATGGCTAACCGAACTAACCACCGAACTGTCCGTCATGTTGTCTAACCGTTTTTTCTCCTTCGACATGTACGTTGCGTACAGATGGAGAAACTTTGGCACCGGCGATGTACAATTTCTGGTGAAGTAAGCGGACCGGTCGTACTCGCGCACGTTGAAATAACTTTTCGCTAGAAGGTAGTTATCATACTCCGATTCGTCGATACCGCTGTGTGCATCTTCGAATGCAGTGTTACCGCGCAGTTCCAACGGCGTGTCGGACAGACCGTGATTTAACTCCGCCAGCCACTTGGTACACTGCATCAAACAGCGCATTTCACACTGGACAATCCCGACGAAAATGTCTTGCTTTACCGCTTTTAAATCGACTGGTGTGTCCATTTTTAGTGATGGAATGGTAAAACGAACTTTTTCTTTACAATGCCGCCGGGCTAACACAGCATTTGAGTTTTTCGGGGTTGTTGTTCTGGCGCGGTCTTTCGGTTGGTTGTTTACCTTCGGCAGACCGTTTGACAATTCACCAAGGGAGCATAGTTGGTCAAATAGTTGACAGTTTTTGTAGCAAATAATACCACCATTTGTAGCAACCCGGAGGACAAAATGGTTTTATTTCGGTCAGATAAAGAGTTGCTACTCGCAGGTCTTGATACGTTCCTTATATTTATAGTTATCGCTCTCTTCAATTCCTCCATCCCTCCAGAATGCGATTCTACTCCTGTAGAACGGTTCTAGAAAAGCTGGTTTTTGAACCCCACTTGAGCGTTTTGTGATCAGTTCCGGAACTGATGTAGGTTCAGAATGTGTTACAGTACGGTTTCAGAGCGTGTATTGCTATTGATGATGAGAGATTGTAAGGTTATGAAATATGTTTAAAACCAGCATGAGTTCACACTCATACTCTATTGTAGCACCAATACAAGTCCAGTAAAACCATATCCTGGACTGCTACAGGTTCGGGATCAACAGGTATATTTTAAGAACGGTATGAGCTAGGAACCAGTATCACAAAGCGATAGCAGTGAGATATTGAATAAGTTCCGTTGATTATGGACTAGAGGGTAAATTCTTTCGCTTGTATTTGAGCTCCAGAACAGCGATATTGGATAGAGTTATGCAGCAAAAACTGGCTAAGTCCGGACGCGTTGCCTCGGCTGGTTCGTGATCGGTATTTTTTTTACAAAAGGGAGTGTTTTTTTAAAGTCCTACCGATGCAATCGTTCTGGCCTTTCCGACCGAACTTACCAGGTTCAACTGTTTGAACCTGGTTTCTATTGTTCTTACCAGATTTTTTAAGGAAAATAACTAACCTACCAGATGCGGAAAACCGACATAGATACAGTTAAAAATCTCCCACAATTGAACATTTATTCTTCTCTGGCCGACACATTTTTATTAAAGAAAATTTAGTTAACGACACATTTTAGTATCATAGAAAAACGCCTGTTTTATTGTAACTTTTCGTAGCAAAAACAATTCAAAACTTCCTTAACTAAATAAAATACGGTTACGATATATATATATATATAAATAGTTGTAGATCCATTCAGCAGTACAACTGGTTGAACATCTTTTGAAGGCAATGATGCAGTAGCTGCTTGTCTCAGTGCACAAACGTAGTCTCTTCGCACTTAATTCACAGTTGAGTTGTATATCCACAACGATACTGTTCAACGCCTTAGAGTGGCTGCAGCTATCGACACCATTTTGCCTATTCTTAACATAGTTATCTAATTATGCGCGATCACTCGGTTTAGCTTTGTACACTACATTTTTTGGCAGGCACTGGTTTCGTTCGGAGGTTTGGCACACGACGAGCGGACACACTGCTCATCCTACGATGGCTGGCGGTGCTGGGAAGAACTTGCGCCGTGGTTTTCGCGTTGCGATCGGTCGGTTAAACCGAAACGGAGAGGGATGATCGTCGTAGGTTGGGAAACCGTTCGATCGCTGGCCGGCGACGGCATCGAACAGCGCACACAGCAGGACGAGAAGGACGAGAACGGCTCCTAGCTTCATCGTTGCACACCGGAAATGTGGTTGGAAAAGAGACAACGTTGTGACGACGGTAGTAACTCGAACGACTTGTTCGAATGTATTCCATGGTATGGAAACGATCTGGCTTATATAGATCTTCGTGTTCGATCCAATTTACGATTAAGAAGGGATAGTGCTAATCAAATTTACGGCGCGCATGGATCAATTGCTTCCACACAGGCACGCCCAAACGTAGAGATCCGGGCCGCGATGCTGCATGTAGAATGTTCAAAGAATGCTCAGGATAAGCAGGATTAGTAGTTTGTGGGCACTATTTTCCCGTAATGGCCGGTGGTGCGGGAAAAAACTTTCTATGATGTCCTCGCTGTCGAATTCTGTGTCCCGTAAGGAACTGCCCTTGGTCGAGGGCATCGATTGGCCTGGCTGCATCTTGCGGTAAAGGCGATGTAGCTACTTCTGGTGGAAGCAGCAGAATCATTACCAGCACAGCACACACGGCTTTAACTAGATGGGTTAATATTTTCATTTTGAACTAGCTCGATTGATCACGATTAAGCACAAACCCTACGGATAGAACTATAGTGATCTTTTTCACAAAGTGGTTGACTTGAATATGAGTATGTTCCGCAACGTCTCCGTTATATATAGAACCCGACTAGTTCGCGGAGATGCAATCTAAGTGCATAGTGCAAATTAATCAACCATATGCTCCAATTAGCACCAACGGACCTATACTATGTTTTTACTACCAACTGCAAGCTAGTAGCACATACTACTACTTCGCAAGGCCTTGCCGTGCATCGTCCTATCGGCCTTCCACAGTACGTTACCCATTGTGCAGCTTATTTTCACCAGGCATTTGCTGATCGTTACTGTACACATCGAATGTTTCCTGCTGATTAGCGCCATCTATGTGTCGCGCAAATGGATGCTGGGGAAGGGAAACGGGCCGCATTGGGTGGCAATGAGGGTGACACACGAGATTTGGAAGAACGTGCCGTGCGCAGTCGACCGTAGATCGATCGCGGTATCGCAAAATAAGTGATTCAGGTGAACGAGTAAATATTTTTGCTTGCACGTTGTTTGTTTGCCGTGCTGTGGTTGAGATTTGCTGCGGAACAAAACCAGCTCCATAAAGAGCTGTGAACAAGCTGTATTGTGTGCTCCAAGATGGAGGAGATGGGTGATTTGGAAAGTTTTTGATGTTTGTGAATGATTGGAAATCATTGTGTTTGCCGGCTGGAAACGTAGGAGTATGCTGAAACATTTTGTTGCTTGAGTTTCGGAGTTGAGTGCTTCAAAGATGGATTGTATTTCTAATTAGCCTAAAAAGCTAATACAAGTTTACATTTCACCCAAAAGTAATTTTGCTAATTTGTTAAAGCAATAGGAGCATTACATCAAAAAGACTCGCTAATGTATTTTTTAGGCAAGGGCGCTCACGAGACGTACTTCGCTATTTGTGTCAGTGCTAGCGCTCTCTGGCGGTGGTTTGCTTTCTTGTATACCTAACAATCGCATTTTATTTACTTAATGCGATTTGCTATGTATAAAGATGTGCAAGAGACTGAAGAAAAGAGTGTGCAATTCACAGAATGTGGTTCAGTTAACATGGTTCAGCCAAGCGCCGCCAGAGAGCGCTAGTGGCAATTCAAGTTGCACTAGCGAAATACTTCCAATGGTACCCAGACCTTTATGAATGGAAGCAAGAAAATAGTATTCTATATTTCACAGGTGTCCATATACATCTGCACAGCTTATCAACCTATTATGAAGATCTTGTCATTTATCATATTGAAGATGTAAAAGATCACATTGAATAAAATAGCTTTAAATGGCGTTAGCATTAGCAATTTTATTGATGAGTTTAAAAAAACATTTAAGTAAATTTGTGGAAAATTTTGAATTATTTGAGGTTGCAGGTCATGGAAGCTCAATTCAGTTGAGAACCAAGATTGTTTGAACCTGTGCTTTTGGTGTCCTTTGATTTCTAAGTAGATAGACTTTGCTCTGGTCGCACTTCACGCAAGTTATATCACACATTGATTCTGCTCTCTTTACTAATGCAACATTGCAATGAGGCGCAATTTGCGCGTTTCGTACAAAGTCCTACATCCCAACAAATGTGTGCCTCTCTTTTCTCACCAATAGCTGGCAAACGCTCGGCTTACGCTTATCCCGCCGTTAATGGGGTATGTATCGTAGTGTTTAGCACTTTTAGTATTGCAGCCGTGCGTGCGTTTGTCGATCGCTTCCTCGAGTCTGTTAGCCGTATAGCAAAATGAATCGGAAATAGAATAGCACAATCAACCGGTAACCGTTGGTGGAGGGCAAACGACAGGTCTGAAAAAGATCACCTGGTGAGTTCTCGAATCATAAACCGGGCCGCACACACAGGTACACCATTTTTCTGGTTTTCGTTTCGTTCGAGTGGAAGATGTTTTAGGCGTTTGTGGCTGTGATGCGTTATTTTAGCAATCACACAGATGGCCGGGTTTTAACACCCAGACATAAAAGCAGCATGTGAATTTTACGCTTCATTCCCGCTAGCTTCCCGATAACGCTATAGCGGAACCAAAGTGTTCAGAAGAAGATGATTCATTCGAACGGGTTAAATTAAGCCGGTGGCTAGAAGATTTATGGTATGCATGTTAATCGGCAACAGCTAGTCTGGGATTTCTGGATTTTGACGGAATGCATGACGCTATTTGGTGACACCGGCAAGCTGTTGCTACAAGGCCCGTGAATACGAAAACATTACAGCAACATTTGTTGCCGAATTATATGAACGATTTAAAAAGAAAGGTAAAGGAAAGCATTTTCCAGGGAACAAATCGTAGACCCGGAAGTTCATCTTTCAGGAAGACCCAATCACATGGTTTTCCAATCAAGAGTCATTTGAATCATCACGAATTTGAAGCTACAAAAATTACGAGATCTCATTCGATCATTCGAATCATTCGAGATCTCTAATCTTAGGAATGTTTGAAGATATTTTTCTTCTTCTACTTGTGGTATTGGCTTATTGGCTATTTACAGGTTTACAGGTTACTGTTATAAAACAGCCTATTATCCTAGAACAAAACCAGGCAGTACAAATACACTAGCTTTATCTACTTCTTCCTTTCAAAGCTACTCCTTTCCCAAAAATAATTAAATGCCGTGGAGAGGGATGAAGAGTTCGAAGCAGACTGTTAGGCCATTCCTGGGTCACTCCAAACATTTTTGAATCATTCCTGAATCAAACGAAACGATCAAATGATCAAACGATCAAACGAATTCTCACTTAGAATGACTCGAAAACTCTCTCCTATCAAGTTTTGCTCTGCACAGATGTTTGAGGTTTCACTTCAGTTATTTATTAAATACCTTTTTCGCTCACACAAGACTCCATTAACGAGGAACTATATAGTAAACGACATCGGTGCGGCGGTTCTTCTGGAATAAATTTTTCCATTGGTTTGTGGAACCACTCTAATGAGTAAGAGCTTTATCTTTCTCATGTAAACGATTTGAATGCATGGTAAAGCCGCCGACATATTTCAGCAAAGACCATAAACACTTTACACACCCATTAGACGTTACGCACTGTGTGTTCTTTCCTCGGGTAAACCATCTACCAACCGGCTCAGTAAAAGATCGTCGTTTCGGTGTGTTGCCTGTTTTGTGAAGGCTGTTGCTGTGATTTATTAAAATCGATACACGCTAATACAATATTCAACTGCTAAACGTGAGCAAACGAATGGGGATGCACAAAGCAAATAGAGAGAGTATACTGGCCCCAGCCGATCGTCAGGGTGGGCATAAAGTTATTTTACAAAAGTGCTCCGTCGCTCCGAACCGACCGATCATTAGCCGGGCCCCGGCCAATGGTCCGTCCGTCCGTCCGGGCGCAGGGCTAAATGTCTTCGATGTTGTCGCACCGGTGTCGAAGTGTCATGGTTGCGGCTTAAAGGGTGGTACGAACGGTGCAGAAAGCTTTGAACTACAAATCACGGGGCACCCTGGTGGGGGACCGTTCGGTATGGAAATGGATGGATGGTACGAAGGTCCTCGAAGGTTGGTGGCGCCAGGATGGGCATCGTATCATTAGGGCGCTGCATGAGGGCGCTGAGGCAACCGGACTGATCTTTAGCGGCTCGATCGTTTTTCGCTACTAAATATCAAAGACCCGGCGCCTGTCCGCGGTACGCGTCTACTGGAACTGGCCGGGATAGCGCGGGTTGTACCGTGGGGCGGATGGAATGTGCGCACCCTCGGCACGGTACCCGTTCTCGTCGGCGATGTAGTTGATCGTGTAGACGACACCGTCCGGTCCGGTGTAGGAGTAGGAGCCCTGCATCACCTGCGCCTCACCGGGAGTGCCCGGGTTCTTCAGGAAGCCGCGCTGATCGGCCCGGATGCCGTTGCTCGTCTCGTAGCTGTAGACGTACGAACCGTCCGGGTTCGGTTCGTACACCTGGTTCAGGATAACGGCGCTCGCCTCGGGACCACCGTACACGCCCGGGTTTCGCAGCGGAATGGGCAGCGGGCGAATCTGGGCCGAGGTGACGGCAACGAGGGCTGCAACGAGTAGCACAACCTGCACAAAGAGACGTATACAAAGGATCAGTGAAGTCTAGCGCACGAGGTTGCTAGATGTTAATGAGCTCCTCTGGGGGAATACGATCATTTCATTGTTGCAATGTAACGCACACCCGCAAACCCTCCCAGCTTTGAGTTCTTTGCGCAATTTCCATACACAATAAATTGGCAGATTTGATGTGTCAGATAGTGTGGTTGGCAGTGAGTTAGGGGTATCGCTCGTACTCCCGCGAATCCGCGAATGTCAATCGTCATCGGGGGAGTTGTACGTCAACTCGCTTCCCCTCCCCTGTGTGCAATGCAAATCCAGTTTCTGTTCTGCGCCTTTGCTACGCGCCTGCCGATCGAACACGGGAGTCGATCGATCGGGAGATCGGCAGCAAGATGGAGCAGAGTTTACGAGCGAAGCGCAAGATGAGTGAAGTAAGGCAGTAATTGAACGATTAGTAGAGAGCAAACGGAAAGGGTTCTGGCGGTGATTCTGAACTGCCCGTCAGGATAATCGCGGATTGCGAGGAAGATGGATTACTGTTATGGTGGCGACTTACGGTAGGAGGTCCGTTGCACTTAGCTTACTATCATTATGACCTCAATAAATGGGCAATTAATTTCTATTGACTGGTAATCGAGAGTGCGGATCGTGAGATGAGTCGATCATTGCTAGAGAATGTAACGAGTCAGCAAGTATGAAAAGCAGGTTTGGGATTTGTTCATTACAGTTTTACAAAGAAAAATGATACTTTTTCCAACAATTTGTCGATATCGTATCAAATCAAAAACATTCTTGATGTGTTCACAAATTTGGAAATTATTTCTGAAAGCATTTGGATTGAAATAAAGTACAATGAAACAGTTAAACATCCTTTTAGGTGAAATCCTACAACCGATTCCTGGAGCTTCGTTTCAAGGCTTACAAAAAGGGGTTGACAAACTATTATTTTGAAAACTGTCTTAGTTTCATTTTAAGAAGTAAAAAGGACAGACCTTTTTAAACGAAGAGATCATTGTACTGAAATTAAAGTATGTATAGTAAAACTGTTTTTAAGTTCTCTTAAAAGTGTATTAGTAGGGTTTGCTGAATTATAAAAGCGTTTGAAAAAAATGCAAACTAATCTTCTTAGTCCATGTAATAATCTATCTTATTCCATGTTGTTGTTCAAACTCTTGTTATTTTAATGTTTGGTTTTACATCTAGATATAGAACTGTAAAGATTGACAAATTGTTGTTTTTTTTTATAATTTTCAAAATTTAAATTTTTCGGTTTTCGCAATAAAATAAAACAAATACCGAATAAAATAAAAAAAATCTACATAATTTGAATTTTTTGAATTCAAAGAATTTGAAATTTTAACTCATTGTCAAAAAGGAAAAATCCATGTAATCTGAAATATATTCCCAGAATTTATGAAAAATAACTTAAAGTTGGAAATGTGGTGAGAAATCCCTTCTCTTAACTTTCATTCTAAAAGGATTTTCCCTTCACTTATGTATCCTATTTTTGAACTCTTTTTTAACTTTTCTGTTTTTGTAGAGTTTCCAAGCACTTTTGTTAACCACTATTGCTTGGCTGGAGTTTGCTCGCCTTTTTGTATTCACTTGGAACAATCGTTTCACACTTCTCCCTTAATGTTCTTTTGGTACACTTCTCACTTGCCCATTTTCACCCTCACTTAATCCTTACACGTCTTCAGCGAATAACACTTACGAATTTCATGATAATGCTGTTTAATAGAACGTTTTTTCCACTGAAGAGTTAGAACTGTGTGCTGTAAAGCTGAGTTATCCTTTTGCGATGCTTTGGCTAGCTGCGATGCTGTGCACTGGATGCCTGGCTGTGGTCTGATACCGATGATGGGTCACCCGATGCGAATTTATACCCGACACTGTGTCGTTCAGCTTCCCAAAGCCCTCCCTTCCTGAAGACACTCTGCACAGCACAGTTGCAAGCCCGCTCGGCGTGAGAGCGAGAGTAAGCTCGAACAAAAAAAAAAGTATATGATTATTATTAAATGCGGCGCTAGAGTACGCGCGCGCGCGCCATCTAATCCCTCCCACCCTCCCACAGACCTGATGTATACACATACACACACAGGTACACATGCACGTTCTGTGCGTTCCTGTCCGCCCCAAGTCGTGGTGGATGATGGTTCTGTCACCCTCCCACTCGCACGGTGAAATCCACCGAACCCGTTCGAACACATAAAGCGCACCGTGGACGAGTGCAGTTGCAGGCACCCCGTCGGATGATGCACAAGGAGCATCGATACGCGGGCGGCCCAGTAACCTCCTCCCTCCGGCAACCAATCACACTCGCCGATAGTAGTGCATTCGGCGGAGAGGGAGCCAACCCACTTCGATGCCTCCCAGTGTCTGTAAAGGCCAGAAGCAGAGGATCATAATATTTCTTGCACGACGTCCCATCGAACGTTAGATCCCTAACCGGCCGCAAGGGTCCCTGCACGATCGGAGTGGAAGGGATGGTAAGGCAAAGGTTGCCGGTGGTTGGGATTTGCCGATCTTTGCTGAGCTTCTTCTGGCGAAGATTAGACCAAACACTTGGCCTACAGCTAGGCAGTGTCGATAGGCAATAGGCGGTTCCGAGCTGGGCAAGAGTTCAGGCAAAAAAGAACTTTAATTTGATGACCCATACCGAACCGGACCGGCTTAAGCGCCTTACATAACCAGGTACCGGCTCTAGACGCACAATTTTAATGAGAAGTCACACGCCGTACGGTGCGAGACAATTTCGGACCTTACCAAACCTACATGTGTCACCCCGTGGACATCATCTCGAGCTTTCAAACAACTTTTTGTGCGCTTTATTTGCACTGCTTGTCACCCGGAAAATCAAGCCAAAATGGTGGGGGGGAGGGGTGATCGGTGGTCAGAACGGAGGGAAGGGGGAGGAAAAACACCCCAACAGAAAGGTCACTTCTGCGCAAAGTGTGACGGCACGGTGCGCGCGATCATCATTTGAATGGTGGCTGGAGGCAGTGTTTTCAAGGTTTCCAAGCAACGCGGTGGTCACTACAGATTACATCGAAAATCCCAACCCCCTCCGAAGGGGTTACCAGCGCTGAACCGGGCACTGGGAAAAGATCCCTTGAGGGGGGGTAGTTGTAGGTAGCTTCATACGAAGCCGATCGTATACCACCCGCAAATGTCGTTCTAATTACACTCCGAAGAGAGGACGGAATACAGGGCAGAGTTACCCGATGCTACCCGTAATTAATCATCCATTATTTGGCAGGTGGCGGTGGCACTGCGCGAGAACTGCGTGATCTGGTGGGTGGCATCCGCAGTCTTCTTGTTTTCGGTTTCGGAGCGAAGTCCCCCGGACGGACGGTTAGCGCATCCGCCGGTGTGATACACGCGAAACTGCAATTACTATTATTCGGTGTTTGTAGCTCGTTTCACCAATCGCTTGGGAGCAGTTGGTGGACATTTTGTTTTGGGTGGTCGCCAGAAGCTTAATAATGGTGCTGTGGGAAATTGGTGCGTTTTGTTAGTGATTTTGTAAGGCAGAGCAATAGTTCGACAGTAAATGAGAGCTAATAGACGGTTTGGTTAATAATGGGGATCTTCGAAATATAGCTGAAGCAAACTGATGTGTGTGTAAGTGCAGTGAATAAGAAATCTCCTGAAATATCTCGGGAGTTTCCACCCAAACATGGTTAGTGCAAAATGTCCTAAGAATATGTTACTGAAGACGGTATTGCTCTAAGTTTTTGTAACTATGAAATTGTAACTGTAGTGTCTACTTTGCTGTAAAGCCCAGCATTCATGAAACGTAATTTACTAGCGTAATCTTGTGCAACACTAGCGTCATCTTGTGGCGAAAAACTAAGATCATGAAAAATGAGTTAAACGTTACGATTAATGAGTAAACTAACCCTAATTATTTTATAATACCTGACGCTAGATGCCAACAGATGGCTGCAGGTGCCATGTCTCCCGGCTGTAACCATCAACACTTCATACGTGAGCAGTTTAAAATAATTATTGGAAGGCATTTATATTTATGGATTTAATCAAAATATTGTACTGTTGCTTCAGAACTTTTTATAATGGCCACACATTGACCTATGTGATGTTTCCACAACAGGTCCCCAACTGCGCTGATATGTTATACTGGTCGTAGATAGAGATGAGAATAATCACTCTTTTCAGTTATTTGATTCAGAGTGACTGAATTACTGTAATGGTTTGAATCTTTAAATCACTCTTTGAAGATTCATAAAAACAAAACGGAATAGCGTCTCACTCTTTTAGGATTCAAATCACTCACTCATTTGGCCAACTAGTGACTTGCTTTGTAAGTATTCAAATCACTTACTCATCTTGTCGACTAGCAAATCAATCTTTTAGGATTCAAATCACTCACTCATCTCGTCGACTAGTAAAAACTTTCACTATGGATGGTAATTAATAAATCTATTAGGATCCCAAATCACAGAATCATGAACGATGGATTTGAAATGCGAATGCTCGATTTGATTAAAAATCATAGCAATTCAAACGCGAGTATTACTATTCATACGTCCACTAGAATTAAGGATGGTTGCCTGATGTTCTCGTTATCAACAATGTAGATAATTTACAATGTTACATTGTAAGCACGAAGAATCAATATGCAATACCATATTTTACGCTTATGGATTATTTTAACGTAAATGCCCTGATTTTCCTATCGTTCCCGGTGCGCTTTTAAAGATACTATTGAAAACTTTACTCCCAACGCTCACCCCAAGAACAAGCCAGGACTACTTTTATTTTCATGCGTCCTTTCGTTTTCGTCCCGATTGCTGCTCGTCCACAAGGCAGCATGATGCCATTGGCAACATTGAGTTCTAACTTCATCAATCACTCGCTCAATTACACTGGTAAAGCGGCTTCTCCCCTGGAGGTGTGCTGCAGCAGTGAAGCAACTTATCTATGAAGGAACACTGTCTCTCAGCTTAGCCTCAATTAAACCGGATGTTTACGAGCGTCCGCATTCCTTGTCTTTGAACCGCCTACGGGTTCGCTACGTTCGCAGAAGCATCCGTATTGCGAGTGGGAATTAGTATGCGTGTGCATCTACTACCTCTAATACTTGCTGCTATTTCCAGTGCTTGGACTCATCTTGGCAGAAACAGCCGTCATCCCACCTGAGACCAGATAGTAGTTCCCACGCACCCCGAGCTGCACAGGTTTGTGTGCTACAAAGTAGTAACTCATCCTTCTGTTTTCGACATTTAAGTCATCTCGGGTCGCTAAGCAATGCAGTGCCCGGCCGTAGAGCGAAGCGTGCCATCAGGCTTTAATGGAGAAGCTATCGTAATTTAAATTAATAGCCCAAAACCCTATCAATGTCGAAGGAGAAAAGGTTACTCCCCCTACTAACTGGGGCCGGCTTAATCTTTGAACAGGCCGGTTTAATTCCTCCTCCCTCAAGAACCGAACCGATTGGCCACCGCCATCGAATGGTAAACTCGTGACCGATCGCTAATGGCTTGAAGATTGCTCCAAAGAAAGTGATCTGTCCTGCATGGAAGAACTAATTAAATTGAAACGTTTTCACTGTTTGGCAGGTTTTTAATAACCTCTCCTCTGCGAAGCTTTTATATTGCGAAATCCGGCGGGTACCGTGTTGCACGATTCGCGTGGGCGCTGTGGTTCGGGGTCGGGAGTTATTAATGGCTCGGGTGTGTATTCTAATTGCCCATTCATCATGTCATGTTTGCACCCAAGCCCAAGTCATCCCAAAATTGTGTTCTTGCCAAGTGACAGTAGAGCAACGACTACTTGTTCCAGTGCCGATAAAGCCGTTGGATAATGGGATGCAGTTTAATTCAGGGTGACCTTTTGGCATTCCTCTCATTCATGCGGGCGTGTGTTGACAGATTTTGTGCGCTTGGTTTCTCTGATCATCCTAACATGCATCAAGTATCCGTCTCGGCTCATGATATCACAGCCAACACCCATTTTCCAAGTGCGCAGTGCGTTTTGAAGGCGCCCCAAGGCCCCCGGCCTCACGGATACAGTTCCGTTTGCACAGGCGTTACGTCAGCTCCCATGCTCCCCCTATTCCAACAACTTATTTCCGAGCAGCACAGAAAAATGTGAGCTTCATCCTCGTCCGTTAATTGCCTTCGTATGCTAATAGCGGGTTGGCGATGACGATGATGATCGTTTGGGTCAATCGGTAGGACACGTTTGTGAAACAATTTTCAACATTTTATACGAACGCCACTAGTGGTGGCGTCTGGAGTATTGGTGCCGGGCGTGTATAGGCAGTGAGTAAGCCTCCCATCTAGGTCGTGGCAGCGGAGATTACTGAGGGTTTCTGGTTGTACATCCTCATCGGTGACCCATCTGTCTGCCTTTCTGTCTGTGAGCTCTGTGCTGCACCCGAGCACTCAATTACGATTAGATGTTGCTGTATGTCCTTGTTGGAAGATGAAGAAAGGATTGTATAAAGACATAAAATATATTCAAGGAAATAAATACGTATTGACAGCAGATATTTCAGAGTTCGTCGAATAAAAAAAACTATAAAATATATTCGTAGTTGGAATTGAACACGTGTATTCACCTCTATCATTTTGTTGTATTAGATACGTTGCATTGATAAATGTTTCTAATTTCGTCGTTGGTTCATCTTATCTTTTGTAATATATGAATTTTAAAAATTGTGATAATGTTTGCTCTTTTAATTTAGTAAAATATCAATTGTCTAACCGTTTATATAGACAAAATATAATATTTATAAAAATATTTATTATATTTTACATTGCAACTTCTAAGCATCTAGCACATTTGGTTTTCAAACTGTGCATTTATTATGCTCCAAATATTTGATTGTTTCTTATTTTATGTGTTCTTATTTTTTTCTAATTAAACTTAAGTTATCAAAACGGCCTGACCGTTACTACGGAAATAGAGAAATATGTATTAAAGTTTCTGTAACAAATTTATCACTAACCTTCGTAACGTATGGATTTTTCCTAAAACATACTTGAAGAATTTAAGGCATGAAACTATTTTTTTTCAGTCATTTGTTGATCACGTGTTTTGAGAAATCCCTTTAAAAAGGTCTATTAAAAGTAATCAGTTTTGTTCTTTCAAGTGTCTATCATACAGCGATCAACACTTAGTATAAATTAGAATCCCTCAATAAATTCTTCCTCAATTTGTTAATTGATTCCAGTTGCCTCCTAGAGCCGATTACTTTAATGCATCACTGCCCGCTGGAAAAACATTATCCGCCTCAAACCGGCACTAGCAGGTAATGTAGAACGCTGAAACCGGCCCGCTAGAACAACAGCCCTTAGCATGCCCGTGATCACATCTGCTTCGCAAAAAAACCGGGAAGCTTAAAACCAATCGTGCCATGCGGCTTATCGGGCAGGTGTGAAATCAAACGGCTTAAAATTAAACCACCACTGGCATTTGGTCCATCCAGCTCTGCCCCCCCAAAAAAAAAAACCCGCACGAGATTTGCTTTGATTGATTGAAAGGCCATTGCAAGTGTGGTTGTTTTTACAGTGTGCCCCGTAAAGTTGTTGTACTGAGAGCTGACAAACATGCAACACTGCCCATCGTGAACGCGGAGCTTCTTCCTTTGCGGCATCAGTCCGTTAGAATAATTTGCGTTTTCCTCCCCGGACGACAAGCCCTACACAATGACGCCGGAATCGCTTCGAAACGATTACAAATTATTAGTTTATTATTCTGCGCCAACCGTTAAATGTCAGTCAATTTTACGCGCACTCGGGCACCAGAGCGTCAAGGCTCGGGGGGGTAGAAGATGCACGCTTCGCCACGCGAATCTAGGATCGGCCGCGTGCCAACGCTGCGCAAATGGCGCTGTGTTGGTGTGTTGGCGTTGGCGGATGGGGGACTCCTCCCAAACCGCACTGGAACTATCGGTGCATTGCATCATGGCCGGATAGTTGGCTGGTGCTTCTTCACGATACGGATTGCTGTGGCGGGTATGGAGGGGAGGGGGGGGAGGGGTTAGTATCCAATTGATCGGATAAAGTAATTTCCAGTAAGCCGCCCAGGTGATTCCACTTGGTGCATGTTGCAATTCCAGGGCTGTAGCGGTGCTAGTATCTCGCTTTATCAAGATAAACAGGATTAAGTGCAGACTGCGATCGAGTTGAGGCTAAACGACGCATTTATGCAGTGCAAGCTGAACCCGCAATCGAACTTGATCTTGTGAGTTTAGGCAAATTATAACTCGTAACATATCTTTTACGATCCGGTAGCACGGACATAAACGATGCATCGACACAGCTTGTCGAGCGTGTGAACATGGACGTTTCGAAACATCAACCGGTTGACTTTATCGGCTGCAGAGGGGGCAGATGAAGGATCGCCCTGCTAAAAGGAAAGCAAAAAAACAACCCCAGGAGGCTTATGGCATCTCCGAGCAGTTGTCCAGGTGGCGCAAGTACTTGCGGTCGCTCATAAAACTGCCACATCTGGTCGATAAATTTACTTGAAAACTGTTTTAATTAAGCAGCGCCCGGCGTACGTCGTCGTCACCTTCGTTTCGCAGTTCGCAGCTCGTATATTATGGCCGAAGCACGCCGGAGCTGGTGCGGGACATCGGGTTGAAGATTAATGGACGATTGGATCGTTTTGTTGGCCCGACATCTTCACCGGTGCTGATGTCAGCTGACGAATGGGTTCACATCAAAATGCCAGAGCCACACCGATCGAACGGTTCGACTCGCTCGTGCCGTGGAGCAAGATGAATTAGCTACTGGGGCTGTGTTAAAAGGTGAGGACGAATTAACAACCGATTGATTCGCGGGTTCACCTTTCATGCCTTTGAATGGTGCTCACGAGACACATTTTAAAAATCTAATTCAGAAGATTTCATAAAGAAATCTTCTCAGTGATATTTCTTCCCTAATGTATTTGCTTCAATTAAATGCTCATTAGAACGATATCTTAAAACCTCTTCCGTGCGCAAGGTTACGCTCGAGTGCGGACCTCGAATCGAAAGAGCATTCAAAGATCGGGCAGAAGAGTCCAAGCTCCGGTTCGGTGCGGCGACCTTGCGAAACCATCGCTTCCACCACAAACGCAAGGCGACAAGGGACAAGCGACATTAGAGTAACAATTTCCATAAACTTAAACAAACTGCACCGACCGCCAGCTCCGCCAAATGCCGGCAGCTAATTGCACCGGTCCAGGAGGTGGCTCCCATGGTGCCCATTTGTCCGGCCAGTTCACGCTCACAGTTTCTGACCGAAGATCCGCCACGTTTTTGGATTGAAATGTCAAGTGAAGCAACTTATCCAGGGGGAGGGGGGGGGGGGGGGGGGGTGGAGGGTTTGCGGCTCACCCGCAGAAGTAGAATAAATATGGTCCCTCACCTCTCCAGTCCGTGCAGCCCCATTCTGCAGATGTTCTGTGTGTCTTTAAGAAGAGGCCGCTTCCATTATTTATTTTGGAAATTTTCGTACAGAGTTGCCAGAACAGGACCTAACCACAACTCGTTCATTACCACGCTTTTTGTTCGCTGTTTGCTTGTGGTGGAGGTGGAATGTCCGGCCAGTGTGCGCATCTGTCACTCAAAGCTAGCCGGCACCTTTTACCCCGCTCGGTCACTACGCGTACGCTAATGCCGGAAAGTTCAGAAACGTCATTACAATGCCTATGATTTATGGCCCAATACTGTCGCAATGCTTCGGGAGTGGTGCCATCGGGTTGTGGATCGGAGCGTTATGCTTCAATTTCTACCTCAACTGCCAACCTCCCCCCCCTCATTCCAGCTGGAATCATTCTTGAGGGGCAGGATTTGGTTTTCTATTTGCACACCGGTAACTCGCACGAATCGTTCCTGTTTGCCTTTTCGCCTGACCGGTGCGATCCCCATAAATCAACCGAGGAAGGCAATTTGCTATGGGTAGTAATCATATTTGCAAGCCAAGGGAACTGGTGCACCACTGTTGCATAAGGGACGCGTACCGTCTTTGAGGGTTTCCAGTTTTCGCAGGAATTGAAACCGATTTGCATACGTGCACATCATGGGCTTTTAAGGCGGGGTGGCAAGGTGCAATTTTCTGCAGAGGTAAAGGTAAAGAAAGCGTGAAAGCGTTTATTGATATACTTTCGCGGTCGTTTGTCCGTTATGTGGTGGGTTGAATTTGTATGGTTATGCGAAGCTTGGGATGTCATTAATCATTTAACATTCATTAGGATGGTGAATTAGTGCTAAGAGTTTCATAAATTAGAGCAGTACATGTTTGCCCAAGTGACAGACCGATCAAGTGTGTGGTTAAGCAAACGTTGTGCTGGCTTCAAATATTATATGAATCGAGCTTAACATGCGTGAGAGCTAGCTGTGATGTTGGGCCACAGGATAAGGACTGGAATTTAGTGTTTCGCTATCCCGGCCAATCCGTTATCCCGGCCTTGATGGTGGACGCCTCAACGCCATCTTCCCACCTTAGTTTGGACCTACCACGCCTCCTCTGTGCATGTGAGGACTTTACGGGCTGGGTCGTCCGGGTCCATGCGTATAACATGGCCAGCCCACCGGAGCCGGGCGAGCTTAATCCGCTGTACAACAGTAAGGTCGTTGTATAGCTCGTCGTTGTACCGGCTTTGTCCCTCCTCACGTATGGGGCCAACAATCCTCCTGAGCATTTTGGGGTTTTGTCAGATTTGGAACGAGTCGATGTCTCAGAAGCATACGTGAGTACTGGAACTGTATAGGTGCGATATAGTCCCGGCTTCGTCCGTCGCGACAGGTTTTGTGAGGTGAAATGCTTCCGACTGGCCGCCAGCATCTGTGCGCGTAGCTCGCCTTCTATTGCTGTTGTCGGTGCTGGCTTGAGTACTAGTAACTACAGTTACTTAAACTGACACGCTATCACACTAATTTTGAATTTTAAAATGTGAATTCCAGTTTGTTCTGATTTATACTTTCAGATGCAGTCCATATTAGATCACAGCGTGCATGGATAAATCATGCGTTTGCGGATAGTTCCTGAAGTACTTTGGTGTCGCGCAAGCAACAACGCTTGATGTTCCTCATATAATTTATGTAAACGAAAAAAGTATTATTATTATCGCGATTATCTTAGAACTTCCAGCAGCTTAGTAACACTGGAAATGATTCATCAGCAAAGCGGAAATTGTAACCTCAAACCGATTCCTTTTACTTTAGAGTAAAACAGACCTTGATCACTTAGTAGATAACGGCTTCGAGTCCCTAAACGCTAAAAGCTCCAACAAAAAAGAGCTTCAAACTAACCTGGAAACCCCCAAAAGCAGAGCATTAAGCCAACACACCCATAAACAATCACTGCTGCAAAATAAATTACCACCGTTTAAACCCATATTGTGTCGTGGGTGTCAAGGCGCTCAAGGTCATCGATTCTTCTCGTTCTCGTTCCATTTTTCACTTTCACACTCAGCGCAAGATGCGGCGCTGTTAATCGAAAATTAATTGCCATCATTAAAATACGAGCTACCAATAGTTCTTCATTCAGCTTTTTTACACTATTGTCGTGAGATATCTTCCACCGCCGGTACGAATGAGGCGAATTATGCTGGAAGCAATAAACCATGATTGATGATGTTGCACAGCTTCCATGCACAAACACGCACACAAACACATACCCACTGCGGTGGGTTGCTTTAAAAAGGAAGGGAGTGGATTTCACAGGTGCATACTTTACGATCCCAAAAAAAAGGCATTTGATGCTGGTTAAGGCTGTCGACATAAAACAAAACCACCATCAAACGGAAACTGCTGATTCGCCACGGATTAGGCAGCTTCCTTGAACGGCTTGTGTTTCGTGCGGAATCATTTACACCTCGCACCGCACGATAGAGTAATTTTATGATCCCAGAAATTGTACGGGATCTCACTTTCTAAGACTATCTGTGCCAGCCACTTGCCATACACTGTGCGCCCGTGCAGGGGTCAGCGCCAGCCAGACGAAGGTAGTTCTGGTCCCACTTTGCCAAAAGGCCAGCATCCACACGATCCATCCACAAGCAGAAGAGGGAGGATTCGGCTTGGACTGACTGTCTGCACGTAACATTTATCTGCTCGCGCAACTGGATCGTAACACTTAACCTCTTCTGACTTCGAAAGGGAAAACTGATCGCACGATCGCCGCACGGGTTGGACGCTTCGAGTAGGGAACGAATGTCAAAAATTGAGGGCTGCCTCAAATGTGAATGTTTTTACCCTGCAGAAGGAATCGGTTTGCTAAATAGTGCATAATAGGGACGTGGCCCATATTGCAACATTGTATGTGCGCGGTTGAATGTTATCACCTACATTCGCACTGCAAAGATCATCGAAATATTATACAATTATTGTAAGCTACCATGTAACAGCATAAAGCTCTCGTGGGGCTATCCTCATTCTAAAAGCTTCAATGCACCCAAAAGCATGTCATAAACGACCGGGAACTAATTTGATAGACGAGCAGTGAAATATGATACGGCTGAACAGTGCACAATTGCCACCGTACACTGCTGTGAACATTAGCTACGGCTTGTTATTATCCTCCATTTAGAGCTGCTGCTGCTTGAAAGCTGGTTGCATGCTACTGGTTATTATGCTCGTTTTTGAATGGCCATCGCTAACATTTGTGCAGCACGATTCTACTTGCCCTAAACCCGGCGCTTATCGTTAAGCTGTATATTAAGGTGAATAAATGTACACTTTTAAGGTGCCGGAGCGGCTATGATAGTTTTACGAAATATTATTAATTTTCTACCTTCTTTTCCATCTCTTTAAAAACAATCTCTTCTCACCCAACGAAACGCATTCCTTCCCTTTGTAACCTTTTGCAACCTTCGTTTTGAAGCGCGATTCATTCACACCATTTTGTTGTGCTCCGGTGCGATGTGACAGCGACAAGCAAACAAACAGAAAAAAAAGAGTCCAAGTAAAATAAATATCCGTCACCTCTGGTGAAGAAGCGTGAGAAAGGAAAACACTCATTTTCCTCCCCCCCCATCGCTGCTTGGCTCACCCGGCCAGCCCCGAACACCGAGGGGACGGGTCAGTGGTTTGGCGAAAAATTGCGATTACTTTTTATTTCGTTGTAGCCCATAACTCATCTTTCGTGCCACGAAGCGGGCACAGGGACAAAAGGGCCGGCGTGCAATCGAAACGCACACTCCCCAACCGGGAGGCGACCGAAGTTGCTAAATTTATGTGTTTTACTATCTTCAGGATCTTTGTGGCGGTTCCTTGAGGGGGCGCATGATATTTGGTTGCGACACGGTTGATATTCTAGACCGCTGCGCTAGGCACGAAATGCATCGAAAGAATGTGCAGCGCCGTTGACCTATTATTCGGCAACATGTTATTTCGGTGTTCTTTCTTTCTGTTTGCAATTTTCGATGGCTCTTTTTAGCTGGAATGTAGCGAAGAGCGTACCAATTTGTTAATGTGTGCCTAAGGGAATAACACACCGATCGGATGGTAATGGATTTGATTGAGAATAATGTATGAAGCCACGACACGGTTCCTTTATGCAAGGGCTGCCCTGTCGTAGAGTATGCCGGATTCGAATGCCATCTTCATTCGTTTTCGTGCCACCGAACAGGGGTGTGTACGGTATTCGACCTGACGCCACGGCACGGTTCAAGTACACCGGCTGGATGACAAATTAATTTTCGCACTTTATCGATCAAATGCCATCGGTTTTGCTATGGGGAAGAGAGGGAGAGATAGAGAGATGGAGAGAGGGTGTGATCGACAAGCTATTCGGTGTGGTGATCGTGTTGAAGTACATCGTTAAGGTGGGAAGACATGTGAAACAGTGGAGCGGAAATTGCCTAAAGGTATAATAATAATTCATATGCAAGGTTTTGATATTTTTGAATTAGTTTACATTATTTGTAGATGCAAATTTATACTTATCGAATCATTGCAGTTTTTTCTGGTTAATTATGTGCGTGATCTAATGCAGTTAATTAGTGATCTGAGCATGGGAAAAAATGGCTGGGCATAAGTAAGCACCACCAGTGACGATGTTGAGATTGAAATGTCAACCAGTTCATGACTGCAGTTCTGAGGCATTTAGTGAGATTGGCTGACCTCTTGGTGTGGATGTCACTTATTTAGTGTGAGTTTTTTTTTCAATTAAGAATCAATAATTAAAGGTAATATTTTCATCCTTGCATTTAAAGCACTTTATCTGCAAAATGAAGTTGTTTGCCTTTCTTAAATGTGGTTAATTGTCATATTGCCACCGATAGGAAATTAAAGGTAGAAAAATAATCATCTCAACATGATCTGTTAATTGCTTTAAGAGATAAACTCGTAATACTATTTTGTGCCAACCATTTTCATCAGTAATACACTTTTTCTCCATTTTGGCTGCCGTTTTGTTTACTGATTTACACTGTCGTAGTAAAAATGGCTTGTACGAGTGTAGACTTTCAAGCACGTTGTTTTTTTTTCATATTTATTTTAATAGATATATCAATTAAACTTTTTTTACATTGTCTGAAATACTTGGATTGCGAAAGGAGTATTTAGTATACACAAAAGGAGTTTTCATATCTGAGCAAGATATTTTAGCTTTATACTTTGTGTTGTTAACCTTACTTAATAATTTTATAATGTTGCAGTTTTTTCAATTTGGATAAATTTACGTTTAATCAAAATGTTCAAATTACTAAGAAAACAGTTGAATTAAATAAGTTAGGTTTGAAATTAAGCAAAAAGGAACAGATTTTATTTAAAGAAAAATTTTACTGTCTGTCTTCCTGTAAATGGAATATTCAGTGTCAGTGTGCTCATAGAAGACAAACCCCATTTAATTTAGCTGTTTTTTAGAGCAAATTGACTTGTCACTTTTCATAGAAATCAACCTTATCAATAAACCGTTGTGTAAGGTATTTCAAGGAAATAATGTTGTTCATTTCAGCTTCTTACAAAAGCTCTTTTTGAATCATCAATCACTACAAAATCGTCTGGATGCTGTCTGAAAAATTTCTAAACCTAACCTTTAAAGACAAGTGTATGTCCAAACCGCGCACTTCATTAGAAACCATTATTCATCGAAAAATGTGTACGGTATGGATACAACAAAACAGAAGCATTAGCCGTTCGTCTACAGTCCAGCCAAATCAATTCACTGTCCTCCCATCACTCACCTGTTTGATAAAGCTATCCGTCATCTTGCACATCTTCCCCGTACACTCTATTTCCAATCGCACCACGCGGCGAGCTTTAATAGAGCGACAATCTGCTGACACCAAATTTAGACAACATCCACACACTGCCGTAGTACATCTTCATCGCCCGCGGGCCACTGACCTTTTGGCGCCCGGCCTCCTTGCACATGCCAAAATATCAAGAAAAAGGCACTGTTGTAATATCGTCACCATTTCCTGACAATGAACCTTCTGGTGTCGAAACGGTCCGCAAACGGTCGGTCCCGTAACAAAGACGTGCTAGCTTGCCTCCCTCTCCAGCTCTCCATGACCATTACCAACAATCGCTCACGGTATGCGATCGGGATCTAGACAAGATCGTGGCGATGCGAGTGCCGACCAAAGATGTACCCACCGGCGATTCGTGTCTTTTAAATTATATCGTTTTGAGAAGCAATAACTCAGCAAAAACCCTATCAGGGTGCAGATTACCAGCGCGGAGTGCAAATATAATTGAGGGATCATTAACGGTGTAATACATTTGTGTCGTTTTGTGTCTTCAGGAGCTGCCTTTTTGATTGTTTGTTTTCTAAAATCTAGCTGTCAGGCTGATTGAGCACCGATTACCGATTGCGATTGTTAAGGAGATACAATGTAGTAGGGCAATATATTTTTTAATGCTCTGCATAATATATTGTAGAGGAATTTATTTACTGTAAAAGAAGCTTTTATACTGGGAAAAATGAATTATGTAAAATAGCATTAATAAACATTACCATAAACACACTAATGATATTCAACCATTACCGCCAAAGTGAGAGGCGTCAGAAGATTTCAAGGCACGCAAGAATTGCTCACCCTTACCCAACATGGGCATAATAAAACCTAATTTTCAACACGCCTTACCCTTTTGCGGTTACAATTTGTACCAAACGTACCTCTTTTTTCTGCAACCAATCCCTTTCGGTTGCCCCAAAAAACACAGAAAAAAAAACAGGGCTAGTGCATCCCTATAGCATTTCGGCACTATTTTCAAGGCGTTTTTACCGAGCGAAAGAACAGAAAGACTTCAACGCGTGGTAAAGACACGAACCCGTTCCGTGGCATACATTTGTTTGTTTGTGAGGATGCTTTTTGTTGTTATGCTGTCCACCGAATACAGTTCACGACATGGCCTTTCCGCACACCTGAAATCGATACCACGCAGGTATGTGTGTGGTTGATGGCACCGCTTTGCGGTGGGGTCATCACTTCTGACAGAAACGGGCGTCATTGCCTGGGGATCATCCCTTTGTACTTCATCCCCCGGTTAAAACAATGCAATCCTCATTTCCCTCTCCGAAAAAGCGGGGAGAATCGGCATGCTTTCAACACACGCAAACGTGCCCGCCGACCAACTGGCAAAGGTTCTCGCACGCAAACACCAGCGTACACGATGAGTGATGAGTGATGGAAGTCCGTCTTTTTTGACATCCTCCAGCTGCGGGCCATCTTCTCTCCTCCACAAAACCTTGGCTCCACCAACCAAGTGGATCGGTCAATGCAAATGCAATCGACCGGTACGCGGCACGAATGTGCTTGTTGGTTTTATTGTGTGTGATTGGGCTCTTTGGGCGAAGGGATTCCCTTGGCGTTCTGTGCCGCAGCGCGCCGATGTGTTAACATGCTTTATTGCTGCCGTGTGGGTGCGTTTGAATCCGTCTTAAGAATGGGTCGGCCCATTCAAGGGTTCGAATGGCACGAAGAGTTTTTTTGGGAATGGGGTTTTCCTCGCTTTAACAAGAGGTCGTTTTTTGATGATTTTTTTTTTCTGTAGATCGTTAAAAAGTAAGAAATAGCATCATTCATGCTTTGCCACACAGTGATAGTCGGAACGAACGCATTTTTTTCATGATTATGCTGAAAAAAACATGGAAAAGTTTTATTACCGTCATTCGTTTAATGTGTGATAGTGTGAACGGAAGAATCACTTTACTACTGTTTATAATATTCTATAATTGATCTAAAAAATGTAAATATGCTGATTAATGTTTGAGAAAGAAATTTGTTCTATTATTTGAGTGAATAAGTTTGGAAGATATACTCCAAATAAAATACACACTAATGTAAAATATATTTTTTGGCTTTATCCGAAACGGTTTTTTAAATACATTTTAAACACTGCATTTAAGGCACAGGTGAACTAGGACAAGATTTCTGAATGGCTACGAAGCACCTGTGTGTTCTTAATATCACCAGTACTGAATGAAAGATTTCACTGTTATTAAGTATTACTTGATAGCCAATCTCCTCTCCTTGGCAATGGATTCTTAGTTCAAATCCTTTTGAAAAAAAAAACTCCAATTGCATACTTTCAGGCGTTTAGTAAAGCCTATCGACGAGACTAGCATTCTCTCACCCATTGTGACGATTTTTGCCTCTCATTTGTACCACACTGTTCGATGTGCTTGATCGTTCTCTTTTTTTTCGTTGCACCTTACCCATCCCATCTCTTCGACGAGGTGCAAATTCATTAATCTCAGCGTGAATGGAAAGGCTCGCAAAGGTACAGACCGATCATAATGACATTCAAACGAACACTTTACCGGCTAGTGATGCGGAGTCTTGCCATCACATGCCACCCCCATTCCCCATGGTATCCGTTCTATTTCAAATTTCAGCTGGGTGGGGTAAAGAAGGGTCTGGCTGCCTTTTTTTTTGTTCGGAGGATCTCGCTTTTCCTTTCACTCATCTGCCCTATCGCCGTCTCGCGATCTTACGCTATCATTCTGATTGTTCTCGTTCCGTTCACTCTTTTGCCGTGCATCTCATCACGTCGGACGTTCTATGGGCCTGTGTACCAGGTGCGCACCTGCCCTCGATGGTGGTGGCGGTATTGTGATTAGTGAACCGCATTTTGCGTGTACTGTGTGCCGGTTGTAGCGTAGTGTTTGTTTTTTTCTCACTGTTTGTTTCTTTATTTATTTGACTCACTTTTTTTTCGGGGGTGCCCACCCCGAACACCTGCCTCGAGGGGGGTTCGAAGGCACCGTTGGGGTTTGGCCGGGTCGGTGCGAAAGGTTGTATAAATAAAATTGCCGACGGCCACATTGCTAATAGTTTGTTGTCGGTGTTTGGATAGGGCAGATTATTGATCGGTTCGCTCCAGTGTCGCTTGCAGTGAATGGTGGGAATCGAGAGAGTGCGTGAAAAGTAGTAGATTGACGTGTTTCGGTAGTGCTTTTAGGGAGCGGAAAAGTGGCCCATTTGTTTTACATTGTTAAAAACTGAATTTTAGAAATCGCATCAAAATGACTAATTTTTCCCTTACGGTAATTAGAGCTGCTACAAAATCGGAGGAAGCAACGAGTGCAGTTATGAGTGTAAAACCGCCTTTCGCTTTCGTTCTAGCAGTTTGCGCTGGTGCTTGTGATCGTGGCGTGTGGTGCTGTGGCTAAACCTCAGAACCAGTATGGCCATAGTAGCTATACTAAGAATACGGGCGTGCGCAATACGTCCGTGGGACACCGGCTCACTAATCAGCACCAGCAGTACCAGCAGCAGCAGCATCAGCAGCACCAGCACCAGCAGCACCAGCAGCAGCAGCAGCATCAGTCGCAGAACCATTTCGCGCACCAGCGTCAGCCGCAAGCCTTACGCGCTCCTTTGCTGCCACCGCATAATCCGAATCAGTTTAGCCAGAGATTGCAGGTAAAATTGCGTTTTTTACCGTATTTTTGTATTTTCATTTGATGAGCTAAATTATTTGAAGAATAGGTTCATGGTACGAAAATAACTGTCCAAATATAAAGCAGGTTTCTCTTTGGCTTCTAATTAAACTAAAGAATATATAATTCCTCTAAAAAATGTTTTATTTAAAAAATAATTTAAAACCTCATCAAGTTGATGTAAATAATTTAAAATCCAAAACATCATTATAAGTTGTTCGCTTGAAAACATTTTTCGTGAAAACCTATGAGGTGTATTTGGCTAGCGTAATTTTGATTTACACTAGCTCCGCCTTGCGGTGGCTAGCGGAACCGTTTAAAAGAATCTTTTTCATCTCTGTTTAAAGAATTTTTTCATTGATATGAAAAAAAATCTTATACAAAAACATGTCAGAAAAAAGATTTTTAATAATAAAATTAGTAGCATTTTGAGGATTCCTCGTTTCGTGCAAATAGTTCAACTTTACTATAATTCTGTATGTGAGCCAAAATGATTTTCGGCAGTCTCTGCTAGCTGACAATAGGCGGTGATAGTTTAAAACAAGATGAAGCTTGCGAAATATTCCTCATATCCTTTGCCGTTTAGGCTTGAACTTTTTGTTTAGAGTTTGTTTTCAAAGCCTACCTTAAAATAATTTAAGACACATTAAAATAACTTTTTTATAGACTAAAGATTTTTGTTTTAATATTCCACAAATTACATTTATATAACATGCAATATATTGTCAAATAGATTTTGCGATAGCATACCTGCTTAAATGATTGTAAATTTAAGTATTACCTATTAGTTAACAGAGCGTGCACTTCATTATCTGCCATCAAATACTTTTAAAATATCATTTTATCGTCCCATCCATGTCTAATTCAACCATTCCCTGACATTTAATCCACCCAGCAACCGTTCCCGAACGCAATCCGCCCCTTCGTACCGATCACCTCCTACAGCAATGACGTTTCGTACGATGGTAGCTACTCGTACGCGTACACGACCGGCGACGGACAGCAGCAGCAGGCCCAGGGATACCTGAAGAATGCCGGCCGCAAGGACCTGGAGGCACAGTCCGTCCAGGGCTCCTACTCGTACACCTCTCCCGAGGGTCAGCTGATTACGGTGACCTACATTGCGGATGAGAACGGTACGGCATTGCGCAACACGAGTGAAGGCTTGCCAAGGCCATAACGTAAGGTGCCCCAATCCAAACGCCCATAACTTTCTCCCTTTCATGTTCATTCCTAAGGTTTCCGTGCGGAAGGTGCTCATCTGCCGACTCCGCCACCAATCCCAGAGGCAATCCAGAAATCGCTTGCCCTGATCGCCCAGACGCAACCGGTTTCGGCTCAGTTCAATGCCGCCTACAACCAGCCCCGTTTCCATCAGGCCGGTCACATCCCGTCGGCCAGCGGGCACAACTACAACCGATACGGTTAAGACACCGCTCAAACCATTTCCCTTCCCGCCTGGACTGACCCCAAAAATCGTTTAGTGCGAACGTCGATCGTCTTCTGACAGGTACACAACATCTCCACACAAACACACATATGGGTTGCAGCATAGGTAAAGTGCTCCGAACCGAAGTGTCTAGCGTGATTGCACCATTCCACCGGAAGAGCGGCATCTCCGCATCTCGCCGACATGCAACAAAACAATGGAGACAGATTCCACGCATAGCATCATGCTTGTGAAGCGAACGGCAAAGAGGACGAGGGAAACGCGAGCGTCAAACAAATCTCACACACGAAACCAGCCGTCTCCTCGCATGGCTTGGAGGATGCAATCTGTCCATTCAGTCGTAAACTACACGATGCATTCGTGCGATACGCCGAGCCGCGCGCACAAGTTGTAAATCTCTTTTCACTGTCATACCCGTGTGGGATCGTCGAGCCTGCGCCACGCGCGAATAGCATCGGTTCGCTAAAATGCGCAATTAATATGCAAATTGATTTCGTTCTCGTTTCCCCCGAAACGGCTGCGGGGATGGGAGGCGGCGAGGAGCCTAAGATCTTTCCAATCCATAATCTGTTGACGGCGAACAAGCAAAACCTCGTCATCGTCGATTGATTAAGAAACAATGTAAACGGTTTGTTTGTTTGTCCCCTTGCTTGCCTTACCGTCCCTTTGCTGCTGTCCGCTTCTGAGCGTAAGATGGATTGATGGTGATCGTAACGGAGGGTGCCTCGGGTTTATGTTACAACCGCACACGACCATCGTGTTTGACACGCTGTAATTGCATTTCCACACATTAGCATCCGATTTGAAGCGATGGAAGATCGGGAAGCCGAAACGAGTTGTTAATTGTTTTTTTTTTGTTTTTTTTTTTACACTCATTTCAAGAAATTAAACGCACTGGGACGTTGGAATACACTCTGCTGTGCTGAATCGATAGACGGAACTAGACGAAAGACGATTAGTACAACTAGCTCAGCGATCTTCGGTATCACCGTGGGCACCCTTGGACGATGCTGCAAAGACTTCTGAAACAAACTCATCGTTTTATAACTCTTCTTTTGTACATAGATTGTAGATTGCTGTATTGAATGCAAATAAAGAACGATGGTTCTGATAAAAACTGTTGTTTTATTTAGTGCTGCAACTTTTTATAGATTATTTCTAGCTAGTTGAGCGAAACTCAGTTCCATACATAGGTCGCAGAAATGAAGTATTTAAATGTTCGATCATGTCCTTCTTGAATTCTTTTGGATCCTCTGCAGCTTAATTGATTATTTTAATCCTGCATAATTATTCGTGTGGATTACGTCTATTGTGATTCCGTAAAGAGCACTGGTTAAGACTGATTAACATAGATATTTATCGTAAAAACAGCAATAAATGCTAAATAAAGAAGCTTGTAGTATATTAAAACAATTTTAACAATTTTAGGGTGAATCATTCTTTGCACGAAGGAAACTAAAAGATCTAAATATGCAACTGGTGAGTACTTTTTAATAATGATGGGGTCAATTGGTATTAATTATCAATTAGGAGATTCACACTTGATTATGAACCTATGAACCTTTTTTTTGCCAACCCTTGACCGATAAAGACCAGATAGCATCGGTGACCACCTTTCAAATAATCACTATCTTCACGTTTTGATTTTTTTAATTCTAATGTACAAACAGTTGCATAAAGCTAGTTACATTGTAGAATTGTAAATAAGAAGAATAAACATTTATTTAGAGAATTTTTATACAGGATTCAGGTCAACATGGTATAAATTTGTTTCTTTAGAAAATAAGCTTGATACGCTTAAGTCATACAAAATTTCTTTGTACATCTTGATGTTAAAAATACTTATAATGGCATCATCAAATAAAATGTCTTTAGGCTTATTATAAAATTACAAATATAAAGGCACAAAAAGAAGCGGATTTAAGTACAAAGTGCAACATAACCTAAAATATTATGAATTAATTCGTCACAAAAAATAATCTGAATAACAGATTTCTATCTCTTTCAATTCATTAAACATACATTTTTTTATTCGGTTGTAACGGCCTGGCCGTATTGCTTAAACATACATTTTCTGAACGCTTTAAATGTATCTTAACTTCTGTATAGGAAAAAAAAATTCAGTGCGATTAATGCAAACTATGATCACGAACGCCATCTTGGTGATGGTGTATGCGGGTTGCATACTCAACAGGCGCAGGCACAGTGTGATATGCTCTATGAAAATACTGTCCGCAACTTTTTCGAAAGCTTTCTGGTAAGCCCAGCTCAAAGCATAAGAAAATTCAGCGGACGGAAAAATGACGCGAGATTAGCGTTTATTTGCAAGCTTTTAAAAACTAGCATAAAGCTACATTCATTTTTATTACTTTTGTCATTGTTACAACCATGTTGTTGGTTAACATCAAATCATTCAAGTGATACGTATTTAATTGATTTGGTTGAAAATCTTTTAAATTTAGTACGAACAATTCTTAATTGTTTGTATCGTTTGTCATAGAATTCATATTATAGGTATAGCTATGCCCAATTTTTCTTGTTTCATCATTTATTTACTCACCACCGTGCACATTAATGCTCTTCTAGTAAAATAGGTTTCCAGGTGCAGGTAATAAGCTGATTGGCGAAGCTCATTTGATCGGTTCTATATTTTAAATTCACAAGCAATTTTCAAACGAAACAATCCTACCAAGATGATTTGATCAATGTGAACAATAAGTACCGCAAACGACACGATTCCCAAACAAGCCTACGTAACGACTCGCCACGTGTTGCTCTTGGCCCCTTCCGCCCGTACCAACGCCATCCCTCACCATGCACCTCAATTACACTGACACCGTTTAACCAAGCATAAACTCGAGAAGCATAAGCAGTTCCGGTTTGCCCTTTACGGTTCAAGCACCTGCTTCCCGGCTGGTTTCTCCCACACCACCGTCGACCGTTTCGGCTGATGAGTCAGCGGGCAAAACGTGCGACAAACACGAGATCGAATTCTTAATGTCGCGTCCCGACTTCGATTCGTTCGTTCTTTGCCGCATCCGCACCTCACACTCGTCACATTAGCGGGGTAACATTGTTGTAATGTGGAAAATCGACTCGCGATCTGCGCTCTAATCACCGACCCGACGCGGCAATCAGCATCACGAGTGTGGCTCGATGCGCGATCGTGTCGTGTCGCCGTCTTGCAAGAGAGCACGTCGTGCAAGAACATGCTCGCGTCCCGCACCCTTCCCCAGCCACGGCGTCACGGAAAACAGAAGGATGAGCCTTAAATTTATCTATGGAAGTCACATCGAATCGCTGATTACAAATTTGCACCACCACCAGCGGTGGCAGTGAGGGGATGAAATTTATGTTCCAAAAATTAGCCTTTCTCAGTATCTCAGGGATGCGGTTCGATCGCATGCAAAATCGGTTTCACTATCAGCCTCCCTTCACTCCTTGTTGATAACATGATGCATTCCAAGGCAACCCGGTGCCTCATTCACCCCGAATGCGACCAGCTCAGAAACTCAGATGTGGTAATTGGCGATGTCACATATGGCGCACGGTAACGAGATGGACACCGCTCCCGCTGGATACATCTTTACCGGTGAGCAATCCGGTAAAGATGATTCGATGTCAGCTCACATTTCACGCTGTCACCGCCTGGTATGGACCATCACTTTTGCAGGGCGAGGTGCAATTTTGGCGCTAAATTTATCCACCGTCCGTCCCAACGCGAAAGAGAGAGAGAGAGGTGAGAGTGAAAAAGATGGTCAAGAATTTTTCAGCTTTGCCAATTGTCGAACGATTTTAGTGAACGATGAAGTAATTATTACCCGGGTCGGTGGGGATACGAATGCAGTTCGGTGCGTGAAGAAGCTTGCTTAATTTTGTTTCGCCTCAGTGAGATTGGTTTTACGAGCGATGCGACCAAGACGCCTCACCACAAATGGCAAACGCGGGGTACGCTTCTTTTTTTTTTTGCTTCGTTTGCTGCTGAGAAATAAAAAGAGATAGTACGCTAAAGAGGCGAAAGCAACTGTGGGCTTCAGGCTTATTGTTGCTTAATCGTGCCCAAATTCAATTGGGGCTGGCAGATTGGTGGTAAGATTGGAGCATCTCAATTGACATTTTATCTTTCTATTGGAAAGGGAGCAATGTTTCGATGAGATATGGCTGGGAGTCTAATGTCAACAGACCGGGGAATGCAAAAATTGGCTGAGAGGAAGTTTGTTAGCAATTGGTTGTGGTTCTTTTGCATTACGTTGGGAACATTAAGGTTTTATTTAAAAATTATCAAGTGTTTGAAGTATGTTGTGCGGAATTTTTGCAAAAGAGAGCATTCTCTTCATCAACATTTGCAAAGATTTCTCTAAGGCATTCACACAATTTTTCTATCATTTTTTGTGGTTTAGTGTGAATTAGTTTTCTTGGAAAGTTTCTAGACGGCTATTGGGATTTAACAGACAAAACTAAATTACTAAAACTAGACCATTTTCAAAATGGAGTCTTACGTTAAGATTTTTAAAGGACAGTTTCAGGACTAGAAGTCCAGACCTAAACAGTAATTACAGTCATTCGACATTCAAAGCCAGAATCATCCTGTAGGACCTAACATAATCAAAACCAACTTACTAATATTAGTGACTTGGCAGTCTTTAAGCGTAATTTCAATCAACTTGACTATCGCATATACTAAAGAGGTTTTTTTATTTAGTAGTAACGGCCAGGCCATATTGCTTGTACTAAAGAGGTTATTAAAGATGTTTAAGATGTTCTTTAAAGAATTCTAAGAAATATATTATCTAAGAAATATATATAAAACATTTTTTGTTGGATTTTGTGAGTAAATTATAATGACTTCTAAAAAGGGTTGGTACTGATACGATTTTATAAAGCCTAGAACATACTACGGGAGCGAGAGTCTTATTCCATGCAACGCTAGTAAAACATATGTGCAGAGACTAGTTTCAAGGGCTACAATAAGGCCTCAAGGCTCTACCTTTGAAACGAAACTGGAGAAAAACGATCCTAGAACAATATAGGTTCACAGGTTAACTCACGCAAGGATATCTAATATTCTAATAAATATCTAATATTCGATAGTATTGTGGGAACTTCTGTGGAATAAGGATAGTGATATGGAATTGAAAAACAGACACATAGAAAGACCATGTAACGAGACGCCATCTATATCTGGATCATAAAAGAGCTTCTGCACAGTTGTACACTTAGGCTTTAAGGCTATATCGAAGATCCTGAAGCATCTCCGAGCGTTCGTAACGACACCATGTAACATGATTAATGTATCTAAATGTTTGAGCATTTTTAATCAAATATGAAATGAATGAAAATCCAATGAATTTGCAAGAACGCTCTTATTCCCCTTTACACCGATAGCTTTCACGTGCCAAAAATCAATGCCATCGTCAAATCGTGCTGGAGAAAAATGCTTGCTCTCAAGTGCAATGTACAAAGTACGACCACGAACGACCTGCAGCATCAACCAGCAACGCATCTGCTTCACGACAGCTTCACGGATCAATCAAATGTCGACCTTTTTTCCCTGCGACCCACTGCCAACCCACCGAGAATACCACCACCCGCCCTCGCACCAAACGCGCCTGAAAGCCAAACCCCAAATGTCAAATCATTCGTTTTGATGATTCGGTGTCGGGCATGGGGCTGATTTGCTTCAATTTGCTAAAATTAGTTCTATCTCCATCTCGAGCGCTCCAGTTCCGCCCAGAAGATGAGCCATGGTTGTACCTAGTAGTACTACCAACCTCACTTCCACTGCTGCTGCTGCTGCTGCAGATTTGCCGCTTCTTTTCGGTTTTGTTTTTGTTTCCCTTGTTTCACTGCTGCTCGAGCCTAGGATTGCTCCCTTTTTTGAGCCGCACTCGGGCTGAACTTTGGGCCCGCGGCTATATTTGTGCATACATCGGCAGCATCGGCTGGTTTGAAGAAGCCACCGTCAGCCGCCAGTGCAACCCTATAATCTCACCAACCTTTGGTCTTTCGGTTTTCAGAGCCAAGGTCACACGTGCCGTTCGCAACCGTGTACCGTTTGCCCCGTAGTGACAGTAGGTGCACCTGGGAGTCAGGTCCCGGCTCCTTCACCGCTTGGTTCCCCGCTCGCGCGGTTTTGTAATAACAACGTGCACACATGCTGACACCGCGATCGCCAAGGTGATCTTATTAATGCTCGAGCGAACAAAATCGCACGAAACAAAACGTCCCTTTTGCGTGCTGCGTACTGCAGGGAAGGGTAGCACTGCTAAATGCTAGACCACAGAATGTCGAGCCGCGCTCGATTTGTTTGCCAAACGGAACGCATCCATCCAAGGGTACGCCGTCACTTGCCATCACTTGGCGGTGCGGTTGCTGGGGAGCCTCGGGGCTGGGAACTGCCGGGCCACTGTACCGAACCGAAGAAGCGAAGAAGCTACACAAACGTTCTAATGCACATCCAGAGCTTGTGCAGGGCTTAATTCTTCGGTTAAACAGGGGGAACACCTCTCCTGCTAAATTGTAACCCAGCCTGCTCAAGGTGACGAGCGCATAAAGGCACACATAAAGCATCTTTGGATGCGTAACGGGGTCCTTGGAATGAGAGGGGTGAGAGGTGTTAGTATCATTACCGTCACCGAGCACGGATCCTTTCCCTCCCGGGCTCCCGGGTGTATCCTTGATGGGGATCGACAAGATACGGTTGCTGCACTTATGCATTTGCGATCGTGATTAAACGCGAGCTAAACGATACCGGTCATCATGATCGTCATCGATCGTGTAACGTCCGATCTAATGAGCTCGCTCGCGATGGCCCTCCACACTGTCATGTTTGTGCAGGGGTTTCTACGAAGCTCGTACGAAGATGAGTTGGCATGAGAGGTTGGCATTGATTGTTTTACACATTCCATACATCACCGGACAGCTTGCAACGGGCACGAGACGGATACGTGTGCGTGTGCTGCAGGACAATGGAATCTTTTAATTGTGGAAATTATATCTACTATTGGGGCGAGCTTCTGCATACGGTGCGGTGTATATCAACCCGTGTGCGGATAGAGCTAATAGTCTTTTTGATGTGCCTTTAATGAGTAAATGAGTTTGATGAGTTGATGAATTGATTGATTTGCGCCGGTGCATGCCAACGCAACGCGCTTTCTAAACCAAACGCTGCGGCTGAATTCCGTTGCCTGTAGGGGATCGAATTTAAGCTAATCTTTTCGCTGCCAAGGTACCGCTGGTCAGAATTACCCCAAAAGTAGTTTGTGTCCGTGTGTGTTTTTGGTGGATTTTTTTTTGCGGTTAAACGCACACACAAACACTCACATGAACGCTGCTGTAGGGGGGTTTGGAAGTTGATGAAAAAATTAACTTCCTCACTGCGCGCGACCTTCACCCAGTCAGACCCAGATTGATGCTTAAAATAAAGCACCATTAAATATTGTGGCATGCTTCCTGCAAGCATGAAATAATAGGTTTTAGCGTATATGCAAAGTAGTCAATGAGCAGTTCAAAGGTTATTACAGTGGTGCGAAGTAACGAGTACGAGAGGAAGACACTGGTGCACTCGGTTTTGGTTTCGCAAAAGGGGTGTGTAGCTTATATTTGAAAGGGTTAGTACTGGTATAAAAAATAAGTTTCCTTTCATTAGATGCATTGGATCGCTCGTATGAATCATGTTAATCATATTTCATTTGTAATTAGATTGAGATTGTTTTCTTCGTATAGGTCGACCAAAGGCCATGCTGTATAAGAAGGATAAGAAAATACAATAAAAATAAATAAAAAATATTAAAATAAAAAAATTGAAAAAAATAATAACTAAATGATTACATCAATAAAAAATCAAATTAAATATTAATCAATGAATAAATAAAACAAAACAAATGATAAATAAAAAAAATAATGAATGCAAACACCATTTTGGTAAAATCGTGAAAAAGTATAGCATTATCCAAAAAAAACATTATCTGACATAAGTTAACTGAAGATAAAATTTACATAAGTTAACCCTCACATCAGCCTTCTTAAGATAAAATTCATGAGAAGAATAAACAAGCTTTTAAATAGGAACACAAACAATTAAATTACAAAAAGCTCTTTTTTCTGTGATCATATACCCTTACATCACTCTTTTTGTCTGTTAGAGAATGCTTTAAGTACAATTTTGGTAAAAATATAAATTTTAAGACGAAAAACCTAAATCTTCTCTTAAAGTTAAAGACTAATATTCTAGAACCCTTGTGATATGATGATGTAAAAAAACCAGTCCTAATATCACAAAACTAGAGATGACGTGCCAACACGCAGATCTTAGTAAAGGGAAAAGTTATTTTTGGGATAGTTTTTGGGATGAATATGCATCTCAAACTCTGGGATGAATATGCAACTCATTTGTTTCTTATTTCCGCTGAACGTTAATGAAATTAAAATTTTAAATTTATTTTTTTCGAAAATGTGTTCTAGATCTTTGGAAGAGGTATGACTTCAAAAACTCCATAATAAAAATGAAAGAATTTTTATAAGTTAAATTAAAATTTATGTATGATGAAGTGAAACGAGTAGCTTTCGCACATCTGCAATATTTAAGAAAATAATTATTTATGATTAAATAAGCAAATAAACAAATAAATTTATAAATAAATAAAGCACGTAATAATCTCAGCGCTGCAGAATCTAAAGAATAAAATAGTCTATAACGTGTTTCGTAGGTAAATTTTTACAAACATAAATTAACACGAAATAAGCTATAAAGCTCCGTAACAAATAATTCCTCCTTACCTACAAGGAATCATAGTTTCCCTTCCGACATATCTTACTTACAGGGATGCCTCAATGAAATGAGATGCATATCCCTTCCGGCCACTTCAATCACAAACTCGCTTTGACCACACAGCAAGGATATCCGTCGGTTATATGAATCCCTCTATCCGATCATATAAGGTAAGACGCCACCTTTGACGATCACTCTGGCTGACGGAAATAGTGCGACCCTGCCGCTGGCAACTCCTTCGTGCTTGACTCCTTGACTTCCCGAGCCCGAGCAGCAACCCGGCTCACCGATCCCGATCACTACAATCAATTAAATCATTATCCTCTCAACCCGGCCAATCGGCGAGTAATTATTGCATCAATCCGCATCAACCTTTCGGCAGCGTCGGTGCGACGTGTGCGCACAGCTGCGGGTGCAAATGTCAAAAGCTGCCAGCCCGTTGCAGCGTTGCCGACAGTGCCCGGAACCTGGTTCTTAAATTTTCGCATCCACTTGCCGCACGTCGCAGTCGGAATGTTTCTCGCGGGCTGCCAAAATGTAGGTCATCATCGACACGGCACGTTGGCGGATCAATCGACAATCGGCACAGACGAGAGTGCCGTCCGCAGTACACGGAATCTTCAGCAATTGCACGTGCGACGAATCGCGGAGTCGTGGAGATCGACAATTAACGGCGACATCTTGTGGGTGCGACCCGAGCTTGTCGAAGGTGGCAAAACCGATCGTACGATAATGATTGCCGATTGATAACGATCTGCTGCCTGGGGCGAAGGTTGGACGGTAGAGGCGCCACCTGATAAAGCCCAGGGTGGGCGATAAATTTGGTGCCGGCAGATACTGCGCAATCGTTACGATCGTGATGCACACGGGAGATGCACCTGGCTGCATAGTGCACGCTCGATCGCGCACTCCCTTCTGCTCCATTTCCCACACTCACACACGTAGAGAATCTTGCTCCAGTAAGGCGATCAATAGATTGCAACAAGTTTGCAACGATCGCGCGATCGAATCGAATGGAAAAACAGCGTCACCGTTGCCAGTGTGCTTAGGATTGGGAAAGCCCTTGATCGGAAAAGCCGTTCCGTTCGTTTGCATATCGGTTCGCTGGGTGCACAGGCAGATGTGCCTGCTCGGTGGCACGAGAAATGGAGCGAGCGGTTTCAACACCGAAATTGAACCAATATCGGCAGGAAATCGATGCAGCTCGATCAATAGTATTTTCATCTGCACCTATCGTTAGCCGTGTTGCACATCGGACTGCACTTGAAGTCGATTGTGTTCCTCCCGTAGTTGCATCTTTTGCAAATATTAATGTATTTCATTTCACAAAGTACGTCTTTTTCTGGGCTTCTGTTTGGTTCCCATCGAGTCTCTTCGAATGTGTTCTTTCAGCTTATCCCTTCACGATGTGCATCTCTGCTTATCGTACGGCCAAGCATCGATCTGTCCTCGGCCGGATGAGTTGTGATGCTGCTGCGGCGGCCTGGGCAAGGCTCTTCAGGGAACTGTACCGTTTGTACCGCACATCGACGACACAATGAAACTGTGCGGTGACTCATTTCCATAAGTAAATCAGCGTTCGGGATCTTTATCCCGCTGTTGCACCGCCGCAAACACACAGCAACAGTTGCCCTTTAGCGAGATTGAAACCAAAAATGGGAATTATGATTAGCTGTTATGTTCTACTCACCCACACCAGCAACCATTCTCCGACGTGCGCTCGTAGACAAATCAGTACGCAAAATATTCTTGAACTTCTATTGAACTAGCAGATAAAGCAACAGGCACACGGTGTGCAGCTAGAACTCTTTGCGCTCCTCGATCGGTAAGAAGGGATTCATCAAGCTGCTAAAACCCATCCCTCCCTCCCCCCCCCCCTGTTGCAAGTGTCAATCGGGAATCGTAAATTCGAAGCGTTATTTATTTAATGATCGCCAATCGATCGAGCGAAACAAATCGCGGCACTGCTTTGGTGCACATTGTATTCGATTGTCCTTTTCCGAGCATTTGTCATTCTGGGAGTGATGAGGGAGTGGATGTTAACAGATCGTTAAGCAGAAATTAGCTGTGCAGCATCTGCACGTGTTTGATGCACTGAAAGTTGTTAAGCAGAGGGGGGGGGGGGGAACGGATTGATTGAAACAAGTGTTGATGCTACTGATCGTAAAAACAGTGGTGTTATAAAATATACTGTAATTAAATCAATCTAGATAAGGATAGGCATAATTTTCTTTTTTTTGTTAAATAGGCTCCCAAACATGAGAATTTTATTTTATACTTTTTAAGCAACGGCTTAGTTGATGTCCCATTTCATTAAGTTTTTTTCATATTTTTTATTGTTATTTTTATTTGTTTTTTTTTTGTATATATTCACAATCTATTGCTGTTTTCGATTAGAAACATGATTCGAAATCAACTTTGAACAAACAAAAAAAAGTTTTGCCATGGAATAAAATACACACACACCACAATTATTAAATTTATGCAAGATTTGAACATGATTGATACAAAGCACTATACATATTTGTATTTAACTGTCCTGATGAATATACTTATATATTAATACTGATATGCGATGGTAGTGTAATTATTCGTAGGAATACTCTGAACAATAAAACAATTATATGCATTTTGTTGATTTCCTAACAAATCACTTAAATTGTACGGGTATCGTTGCCAATTTCATAGCAATCGCTATTTTTAATACCATATTAGCTTCGATCGATAGAATGTTGTGTTATGTGTATTTTTTATTGTGTTGTGTTTCAAAGTTTAATTGAAATGTTTGTATGAAGGGATGGCAAGGGAATGACTAATAAAAACTTGGTACGTGGTGCAGTTGAAAATTAATATATTATACATTTCCACACTACCACAATGAAGAAATCTTGCATTTATAACATTTAGCAAACAAAGCGTCCAAAAAGATCTTAATCTTACGTACCATCAACCATCACTCAAAACGATCGCTCAAAATCATCCCCTAATTTTTGGGGTCAATTCCATTCCTTCACCACTGCACTTACGCCGCAACTGCGTCGACTGTCCCTCCCCCTCGTCACCTTCGAATACCACCGAACGATCATTCACGGCGTACCCTTCCTTTCTCTTTCCGATCCGATGACTCTCGATTTCATTTCGCCCGATGTATCATCCTCCGAGAGCGAGCCCGATATCAATCCGACTGGCAAAAATCGGGACTGTGGGTACCCACCACCAACCTACCTCCCTCCACCACCTCACTAGCTCCAATCCCCCCGGCGCCATTGTCGTACGGTCGCTGGGCGCCGAAGGAAGGGACTATATGCGGGGGGCTGGTGCACACCAGCCACCCGAATGCACTGCAAACAATCGGCAGCGGCCGGGGCATGTTGCCGGGGCGCAGGCACGGTGCACGAATTGAAGAGGATTATATATAAAGCAGAACTTACCGCTCACAGCAACACATTCGGTTCTGTGCCTCTTCCTACTGTGGAGTGTCATCCGCCGTCGCTCAGGTCGCTCGGTGCTCGCTGTCGGTGTCGTGCCATTGTCGGTTGGTGCTATTGACAACTGCAGCTGTTGCAGTTTTCCTCCCAGCTCCTGCTCGCTGCTGTCCTGTTGCATGCTGCATTGCAACATTGTACACCGCACTCTGTGATACGGATTTGTCTGTCCTGTTAATTAAAGGAGCGTGCGTGAAGTTTGTGTGATTGCGCTCATCATGAAAGTTGTAAGTGAATAGTTTTCGTAAGAGTTTAGTTGCATGTTAGAGAAGTGTTTTGCATTGCTTGTGCATTAGGGACTATTTCACGCAAAAAAGTGCAGCTTTAAAGTGTTTTAATTGGCATACTGTTTGATTTTTAACTAATTTCAATTAATTATTTTAAGAGCTTTTTGTGATCGTTTTATTGGATTGTGCAATATGTGAGCTTTTTGTGGATGGAAGTTTAAGCAACGTTAATGCTAAATTATTAACAAGGATTTTTGTTTCCATAGTAACGGTCTTGGCAATATTGCTTAATTTCAAAGATAATCAAAGATAATGTCTTGAAATTGAGTTGATTTATTTTCAATTTATTAAATTTAAATTTAGTTCAATTTAGTAAATTTCCCATAAAATTATCTTCTTTGATTCGGTAAATGATTTTTTGATTGCACATGAACAATAAATAAGATTTATTTACGAATTTTTTATTTTTATTTTCTGAAAAGGCATTTGAAGTTTTTAGAGTAAAAATCACGTAGGATTTTTTTATTTTTTTTTTGCTAAATAACCAACAATGCGCTGCAAATCATTTTAATATTCTTAAGAAGAAGAAGAGAGAATCCTTTTTCAAATATAGGTTAAAATATTCTTTTAAAGAACCGAACCTAGTTGTTTGCTTCATTTTAAAGAACCTTAAATTTCGGTAAATGGTAAATATTTTAAACAAAATTTAAGTTTTGAATGGAAAATAATAGTCTCTTTAAGAACCTACTTAATCCTACCTAAACACGAATAATGTGATAATTCGTTCCAGCAACCACCAAAGAACGGAGCTACTTTAACTCGCTTTAATGTCCATAATGCATAGCTTTACCACTCAGCACTGCTGCACAGCTTCCACGATGCGCATAAACCCACCCAGAAGCGATATCGCCTTGACAATACGTGCGACCAGCGCGCGAAAAAGGCTCGCAGCGTTTTCCCGCCATAAAATTATGTACACCCAATTGCCGGTGGAAGCCACTCATCATGTCATTCATACTAATCGCAACGGCCCCATCCCACCCCGGACGCTGATTACCGTAATCCTGTGCTAATGAGCACCCCCGGTTCGAGAATCGTTCTCACCTGCACCGTGGCCAGCTTCGGGTGTGTACGCCGAATTGTGGTTGTTTGCCGCGGCGGCATTACTGATTATGATTGGGACAGGATTGGGAAACAGTTCGTGTTGCGGTAATGCGGTTATGTTCGTCGCTCCCCGAAAAAAAAGCACAAAGGTGTTGAAGACTCGCGGGAAGACTCCTTATTATCTTCACGCAAGCTTCACCCGCCCGTCACGTTTCCAGTCTTGATGCGACTCCACAAGCAGGGAGAAGCTCCACGACGGCTGTACGGTTTTGGGGTGTTTACATTTAATTGATTGTAATGATAGCAAATAATCATCCTTGACGATTTCGACGTCAACGCGATGGGCCGGAAAGGTCACCGTTGGAGGACCGTTCCGTACGCTTTCCGTGCGTTCCAGCTCGCTTCGTTCGCGCTGTCTTCGATAGAATATGTTTTTCTGCACAAATCGTTCGTGTTGAAAGAGTCGTAATCGTAAAAGCTAGACATTCTGTCATGCCTGCATTATAAAGATATCCACTTTGGTTGGGCGTTATGCCGATTAAACACACTGATTAGGTTCGGCTCCGGGGATGCTCGGGGTCAAAGCAGTGCGGGTTGGCAGCATAACACCGCTGATAAAATAAGGGCCATAACCACCATCGATCGAGCATCGATCGGGTTCGCTATTCTCGCTCGCCGAGCTCACCAGCGGGTGGTGAAAGGCATACATAATCCGATTGTCTTGCGGCTGTTACTCGCCCGGTAATGGTATATTAAATTTGTATCCCTGCTGTTTTCTGCTGCTACTTCTGATGGTGCTCGCTGGCTATCGTTATTGGGTAACGCTATTAAGCTGTAAAATTTTTGATTAAACACAAGATTTCCATCGCCTCTGCGCTCAGTCGGTTGGTTTCGGTAGGCTGTACTAGATTCTCTCTGTTTTGCACACAAATGCTTAACCAACTGCGAAAAGGTCATCTTTTGTGGTATGTGTGTGTGTGTGCCACTGCACGATCGGTGCATATGTTTCCTACTGGAGCTGGTGGTTTTGATTGTGAGGGAGCATCTGCCACGAATGTCCTCACAACATATGTAGCTGCAGGAGGCTTTGAGGCTTGGAGAGGTCAGCTTCATGCCAGGTGGAAGGGCTTCTGTAGCCCCACCACAGTAGGGCAGGGTAAGGTGTGTCTCGCCAACATTCTGCAACGATAGTTCATTTTAAACCCCAAGATGGAATTTCCTTGAACAAAGGGTAGTTTATGCTAGCAGCAAAGTGTTTGTGAAAAATTTGTATAACAAAACATGTAGAATAATGTAAGTAACGTATTTGGGCTGAAAAAAGTAATGAAATGCGAAACTTAAAATCGTAAGCAATTTCAAATATTGGTTTAATGTTAATCATATTAACTGCAATATCGATGTGGGGTAAAAAAAATCATTTATTTCGTTTTTTAAATCATGGAAAGAGATATTAGTTGTTATCTCTGCCCTCGTAACAGTCCCTATAGTTGGGAAATATTTCATTATTTACAGAATATAGAGTATTAAGAATAATACCTACATATTAATGTATAAAAAGTGCAGAAAAAGTTTCAATGTATGATTAGTAGCAGTTTGATTTAACTATTACGAAATGATTGTGACACCTTATTACTACTACTATTACTACTACTCAAAACTAATGATATATTTGTTTTATTGTGACATTTAGTAACTTTTTCTAAAACTAAAGCTAAAAAAACTGATCTAAAGTAGACTAAACATGACGTCGGCTGCCAAAGGTGAATAAAATGACTATCAAACGACAGTCATTTTCAAATGTTGGTTGGAAGATAGATAAAGAATTTATATTACACTAGTTAAAACAGTATTAGTCTATTTCTCATTGTACTAAAAATTCTGATGGCAAAGTAACCAGTCGTTTGTCCGATTTTTTACGCAAATGTAGCAAATGCAGAATCGTATGTACATTGCAGAACGATTTAAAGCTAGTTTTAAAATTAGTTTTGGAGGATAAATCTGTTATAGAAGCTACAAAAAGCAATGAGGTATAAACGTAATGAATGTACTCTATTTTTGCATCACGGCTTTACTATATACGAAACAACAAAGCCAAAACGCCAGCATCCAACACAGCGATGACGGAATATGCAACCCTCAAGCATATCTGTAACATACAGCAGCTGCATTATGCTCCCATACCGTAAAGCTAAAACCAACAATCGTTCTGGTCATGCACCACGGTCCCAACAGCGCTGTTATACTGTTTTATGACTTATTTGCAACACCAAGAGAAGACCTCTCTTCTTCACGAGCTTCACGATTCCTTCGGGTGGTAAGTGATCTGATCTGATTTGAATAGTGCTCCGGCTGCGGTATCTGTTTAGCCGTCGAAATGTAGGACGCACATCCGAGACACTTAGCTCCAACGATACAATGCAATTGAAAGAGTTGCGAAAAAGAAGAAATACCATTTTGCATTTTGTTTGATGGCTTTTTTATCAAACGACCACTTCTCTCTGCCCGGTTTCTTTGCCATTGGAAAAAAAAGTTTATTTGTTCTGTTCCCACAACTTACCTTCCCGAAAAGCGTTGCAAGGTGTTACAAGCAGTGGAAAATCGAAGCAAAACATGAAAGGTTTATCAGTTAAGAGTGCGATACCTCCTCGCCACCTGGGACCCCCTTAAAACGGGGTAAGGTCGTCGGTAATTATGTTGTGCTTTCCGTACAGACCCGCACACAGTTGCGACACCAAGCGTGACTTCCCTGCATCGCACAAAAATCGCTTTTTTTCCCAGCAACACACTCAGAGAGACGAGGAAAATCGGAACGGCAAACAGCGCGACAGAATTCCTCAATTCGAGCGTCTTCATTTCTCAATTCAATCGAATTCAGTTTGCCATTTGGTACCATCGGGTACGATGCCGTTTGCTGTACCGTCCTCGCCAGTGAGCAACGGTATGTGTGTTCGAGTTTCGCATCCGCTAACCATCGTCATCGTCGCCAAACACACAATGTTGGTGTGCATGACTTACTGGCGCTTGAATCGAGCGGGGAAAACCGATCCTCTCCTTCGGCTTGTGCAACTCAAGCCGATTGACACCGAGACTATTCTTTGGCAGTGGGCCGATAAGAAAGGCCACCCTGTGCTCCCTTCCGTCCATTGCGGACGGCACAACAATGTTTGCATTGAAAGACACTCCAAACGATCTCAATTCTCGTTGTTGCTGCCCGGCGATGCTTTTATGATAATTTCGTGACCACTCAACCGCGGTCTTGTGGAGTGCTGGCGTGCTCCGGTTTTTATGGGTCAGACTGTTGCAGCAGCTGCTGCCGATTGCAACAGCGGCTCCAGCGGTACTAAGGTTACGGTCGATTGTATCATCCTCCCTTTGCAACATCTTGTCTCGTGTTTGCAGTTCCTGCTGGCGACGCTGGTGGCGGCATGCTCGTGTGCCCGTCTGGACAACAACTATCTACCACCGCCGGGAGCGGCCGCTGCTGGAGGTGGTCCGGGATTGACGGCACCGTCGCCGGGCGGAGGGTCCCGTCCCGGTGGTGCTCCTGGTGGTCCGGGAGGATTTGGAGGTCCTGGAACGGCACCGGGTAGTGGAGGATTTGGTGGAGGTGCACCGTCGGGATCAGGATTTGGAGGAGCGGGACCAAGTGCCGGTGGTTTCGGTGGACAGGGTCAACGTCCAGGTGGAGTTGGTAAGTGCAGTAAGAAATAGAATTCAAGTCTGAAGAGATAATTAATCCAATGTTATCTGATACAGGAGGTGGTCCAGCAGCAGGACGTCCGGGAACGCCAGCACCCGCCTATGGTCCTCCGTCCAGTGGATTCGGCGGCGGTGCTCCTTCGGCCTTTGGTGGCGGTGCCGGAGCTCCGTCGGGTGGCTTCTCGTCTGGAGGCAGTGGATTTGGCGGTGGTGCTCCAGGTGCTGCTCCGGCCGGTCCAAGTCAACCTCCGATAGAGATTATTTCGTACGAGAACATGAACAACGGTGATGGAACCTACAAGTACAGGTTAGTATTTGCTGGAACAAACGTGTTGTCTTCCTGCTTGCTGTCATTCATCCTCAATCCTGATATGGATCCCAATCCTAATCTGAATTCCATTCTGGGCATAGATGCTTATCCAGGGGATTTAGATCAGAGCTACGATTTACGATTTTTTATTTAAGCTCATTCTGAATGTTTTGGAATACCGAGTTTCTTAAGAATTTAAAGACCCACCAATATAATTTCAAAGTTCTAGAAATGAGATTCGTGAACCAACACATATTTAGATCCCGAATTAGAAATCGTGTCTAACATTGTTAGCACTTTAGCATTGAATCAGCTAAGGATTGAGTCTCAGAAACTCATCCAAATTCTACTTCTAATCACCAGATAAAATATGGTTTATCACGACTCTTTCTCATCACTACTATCCCTCTTTCAGCTATGAAACGGCCAACGGTATTAAGGTGCAGGAGCAGGGCGAAATCAAGAACAAGGGTTCCGAGAACGAGATCCCCAGCGTGCAGGGCTCCTACTCGTACACCGCACCGGACGGACAGGTCATCACCGTGACGTACATTGCGGACGAGAACGGATTCCAGCCACAGGGCGATCATCTGCCAACGCCGCCACCGATTCCGGCCGAGATTCAGAAGGGACTGGATGCGATCGCTGCCGCACAGGCTGCCGGTGGTAGTGCCGGTGGCCCGGGAGGTCCAAGCGGTGCCGGTGGCTATCCTGGTGCTGGCGGTGCTGGCGGTAAGCCATCCCAGGGCTATCCAGGTTCGGTAACTGGCTCGGGTGGATATCCTTCCGGTGCTGGTGGTCCTGGAGCTAGCGGACCTGGTGCAGTTGGACGCCCGGGACAGGGACAGGGCTACCCGAGTGGACCGGCCGGTGGATCGGCTGGCTATCCGGCTGCCGGTGGTCCGGGTGCTCCCGGCGGTTCGGCCGGCTATCCGTCGGGTGGACCGGGAGCTCCAGCAGCGCCCCGTCCTAGCGCACCCGGAAGACCGTCGGGCAATGGGTCGTTTAATCCGCAGTCCGGTTACCAGTATTAAAAAACGCCAACGTATCACAGTAAGCCACTCTCAAACGTGCAACAAGTGCATTTAAAACAAAAAACCAACTCAAACAAAAAAAAGGAACAACTCGAACGAACGAAACCAACGAAATGGAAATCGAAACAATACCAACAAAGCAAACAGAAAAAAGAGATGCGAAAAATGGTTCACTCGCTGTAAATAAGGTGAAATGGTGAACGGTTGTAATAAAAAAAAGTGAAAACAAAACGCCTCGTGTACCTGTTTCTGTGTTCCGACGCTGCGAAGAGAAAGAAGGCAAAGATGTTGCGCGGGAGGAGAACTGGTTTGAACTTGATCTTGAATGGGCTCGAAAGATGAAGGTCGTCTGTGTGTCTGGAGGTGCGATCTTCAGTGGTGGAGATGAATGAAAGCAAAAAGCTTGACTCAAAGTCGACTTTAAAACTGGTCGACATAAAAGCTTCACGCATCTGTGCGAGAAAAGCTCCAGCGATATGAGAAAAAAATACTATATTTTCAATACGTCTCGAATTATTTTTTAAATAATTTTGGTATCAAACAATAAAATCTAAAATTTATAAAAATTCAAACTGGTGTCACCTCTAACACAAGATTTTTGAATATGGAAACTGACAAAGCTAAGAGCTTCTTCTTGACCTTGACGGAAGATTATTTATTACACTGACTTGCGAGCGTTTACCCTCTCCCTTCTAAATCGATCAATCGCAACCATAAATTATAGACACGTCCATTTAATGTCATCACAACGTGCATAATTGCCGTACCGTACGGATTAAACAGTGCAGACTGGCTGATTTATATGCCCCGCTACCAGAACCTCCCGCCAGGCCCAATAAAGGCGTGAATATAATGTATCGAAATAGAAGCACGACAAGCACACACGAGCTACACCTACATTATGTGAGAGCGATGAGCATAATTTGTACAAGTCAATTTGAAGCACCATCAGCCGTCGGCGGTGATCATCGAGCATCTAATCGGAACGGATCGGAGCCGTCGAAAAGTCGTGACAGGTTTCACATAATGCACTCCATTCCAATTCGAGCTTCGAGTACGATATCTATCTGCACATGAGACGAATCCAAAGCACCGAAAAGGAAGACACTCGCATGACCCTCGATGGTCACAGTCTGCACGGGGATCTAGTCAGCTCGATCGGTAATTCTTTAAAATGTCATCCTCATGTGAAGTGGATTGTCTGCTTGGAATGGGGGCTCATATGCTCTGCCCGATTGTATGGCAGTCGTGACGTACACGCTAGCAAATGCTGAGAAAAGTCAGGCTAGCACGCTGCAAAAGGAAACGGTAAGGTTGGTCAACACTCGATCGATACCGCGATGAGTTACGGAAGCTAGACGGACCAAATGTTACATTGAACGATATTTATTAGGCATTCATTATCGCTTGCTAGCTGACTGTGAGGGTTGCGATTAAAGTAATTCATGTTTATTGGAGAGGAGAAACCGTACTGGGGCAGAGTTATGTTTGATGGCTTTTGTGACACATGCATGCCCGATAAGGCTTTGTCTGGATCGTTATTAAGGATATGCCATAGTGCATATCTTAAGTGGAAAGTAAGGTAACACTCAAATAAATCATACAAATTGCATACCTTCAGGCGTTTAACGCTTTATTTTCATAATCTGTGACGTTTATATTTTTATTTTTACAAAGACCTTGTGTCATTCATTCATATAAAGTTATTACCATTATAGCATTGAATGTATGAAATTCTTTTCAAATCCAGGAGTTCTTCTTCGTAGAATAATGCCATACAATTTCACAAATCTGTTGCTGGTAAGTGTCGCTGGATGTTTCTTTCATACAGAGGATTGACTATCCTAATATGAGTCATATTAATTCACAACAAGAGACAAAAATTAGTTCCTACTATTTTTGGTTAAACATTTAGCACACACAAAATAGCTCTAAAATACACGATCAAATTAAATTATTTTTAATCATGCCAAATAGAAAAAATAATTTTGATCGGAACATTCAATACTTTGCTAAAGAAGACTCAACATTTACCCGGAGAAAATGAGCTACTTCTGTTAAACCTTGAAAAATAGGCTTTCAGTGTAACCGTAAACATAAAAAAGCTCTCATACTGTCTAAGCAGGCGAAAAGTTCACCAGACATCTTCATTCCCACCCTAATACGCATAAAATGAATTGCAAAATCTTCTTCATTTACATATGCCCTACAAGACATTGAGTTGGCATGTTTTAAGTTCACGGGTGTAACATTCACCTCATTTCACATAATTACTCGCCTTTATCCCCTTTTAGATGACAATATAAGCACATACCGCATCACAACCCTTAACCGACGACCGTTAATCCAGTTGCTGAATCCTTTTGACATTTTTTTTCTGTTACCGTCTTCAGCTTTAATGTCCGTTTAACGAGCCAGTCCTCCCCACATGCAGTGAGATTAACAAAACGTACTATACCTTTAGCAAACGGAGGTTCCAGCCCCGGAGACCTTTACACGAGGGAGCATTTTCATTCATCGGACGTCGGCATACCTCGTCGCATCGCAACGGAGAAGGAAGTTGCAAGTGTTAGGAAGGGCAGGCAACACACGGTGTGTGCAGCTTACGGTAACGCGGCACACATACGGTCCGTCAAAGCACGTCTGTTTCTGTTTATCAGCCAAACGCCTTTGGAGGTGTCAATTATGTTGAAGATAATAAATCAATTCTTCATTGTTGCAGCGTTTAGTGGGCACCGGTACGATGACGGGGGAAGGTTGGACATCCCTCGAAGGAGAGCGAGAAACGCGTCCACCTAACCTCGTCCCGTCCACCGGTAGCCATCATTGGTAGTCTCGGCGAGGTTTCCTCCAGCAACAATGATGATCATTTTCTGCTGACCATGATGAGGGAAGGCGAAATTCAGAATCTCGCGCGTGGCCTCGTGTAACGCCCGAGCCCGAGATGACATCCTTTTTTTCCCCTGTGGTACGGATGCCGAGTCACCACCATGTGGGATTTTTCAAAATCTTCCGAAGGTCAGTCTGGTGCGCCCCGCACGGTCCGCACGGGCTCGGTGCTCGTCGATGGCTGGGGAACATCTTCGCGATACGCATCTTTCGCATCTTGCCGTGCGTTCTTGCTTGCACTCCGTGCTGGCAGATTTAAAGGTGAAACTGGTTTTATCGCTGTAAAAAAACGCAAAAGGGGACGCACATCTTCCTTGACATCTCGCCCGACAGTCGAACCGTACTGGCCGAGGGGAGTCACTCGTACTGCTGTCAGGGGAATCCAACGGGGCGTTCGTAATTGATAACTTGATCTCTCTCTCCCCCCCCTGCCCGGCTACAAACTGCGCCCGTTTTGTGTGTTGAAGTTGGATTCTTGGGCTGACACACGAAGCACGCCGATTGGCGTTATGCTACCGCTAGGTGTGCGGCAGCAGGGGCGATTCCATTAGGCGGAGACGCCTCCTCGCGGCATTAGAACGACGGCCGACGGAACGGAAGGCAATAATTTGTCGTACGATGATGGTATTTCCCCATGAATGGATCGAACGGAATGAGGCAGACGGCCACCGTTCTGGTGCCAGCATTGTATCGCCACGAAGAAGGACAAATAAGGAATCGTTCGGTCGGACATCGGTTCGATGTCTTCATTCATTCAAATGTGATTTTATCATTGTGCGATTTGATTGTACCGGAGGTTGAGGTCTCCCCAAAAAGGTTAAGATTATGTTGTAGATCACAATTAAAGTTTTCGATAGCTTTTCAGAGAGGATGTTGCTCCTCATCAGTGGCTCGTTTCGTAAATTTTTATTATTTTTTAAATCACCTACCTTTTGCGAAACGTGCCGAAAAATTGCGACAAAATAAGTGCGTACACGCACAACCTGCGGATAATTACAGCTTTACCCGCCTTAACCTAATTTTTATGCTCTGCTTTATTGCACTGTCAACGGTCCACAGTCTGCCGAAAGGTTATCATCGTAATGCAATCAAAATAATAAAATAAAATCGATTATGCTTAATTTACCACAGTTACTTCACACGCTCTACCCCCACTCACGACCCGTTATCATCCCACGAGGCAGATCAGCTAAAATGAAAATAAAAGTGGCTTAAGTTGCCAACCACTCCCTTGCCATCTTCAGCCGAGCCGAGCCGCGTGGCTTGTATCGCTGAATCTGTCCCCTTGACTCCACTGTGGTGAAGCGCCATATCCAGCGAGGCGCAGCGTTAAGACCGGCGTCGGCCCGAGGTGTAGATGGCATCGGGTAGCGCCCTCTTTTTTCTCGGCGCTGTACGTACTCCAAAATAACTGCACCGTGCGATACATCGTTGAAATGTCACGAGCCGAGCTGGTTGGACGAAGGTGGGAAAGATCATCTTCAGCGCTGTCCATCGGGGCGGCCGGCTTCTTCATGAGCTGGGCCGATGATGGTAATAATAACAATAATCAAGTACCTTCCAGTGCGCGACAGAGGGAGAGCCACAGCACCCGACGAAGAGAGGGACAGAGAGTCGCGGCAGCGTACGGTATGTGCGTGCACAGAGGTTGGGTTCGGTGGGTTTATTTTGGTGCGCCAGTGTGTCCGAGACGAAACGAGCGAGAGAGAGGGAGACGTCATCGGCGAAGATGCGGCAAAAGGGACACCATTCGGACACCCGTCTCACACCCATCCACCCATTCCTCGTCTACATCTGCGGAACTGGCCGGAGTGGTGGTAGTATACCGCATAAGTGCAAGAGCGCGCACGATATTCGGCAACGGTGGATCCTCCGCAGCAGTAGTAAAGCCTCCGGGAGGGATGTATAAATATCTTCCACAAGGTGGCCTCCCAGCGGCAGAACGTAACGTCACCACGGTCGAGCAGGATCACCCATCAAGCGCTCAAAGTCGAGATCAGTCAAATCAACTGATCACTGTGTTCTCTTTTACTTCGTGTGATATTAAGTGTGTTTTGTGATAAACCGAGAAGAACGCTCTACAGAATGAAAGTGATTGTAAGCTTTTAGTGAAGCTACGGATGTGCGTCTTACCTGTCATAATTGCTTACTACGTATGCTTTTTGTGTTGTCAGATTTGCGCCTGTGTCGTGCTATTGCTGGTGTTCGGTGGTGTCGAGTGTGCTCCACAAGGGCCAGTTACCGAGCCGATTCCTATCATACGGCAGGAGCAGGAGGTGAACCCGGACGGTAGCTATAGCTGGAGCTACGAGACGGGCAATGGGATCGTGGCGGAGGAGCAAGGATTCCTGAAAAATCCTGGAACCGAGCAGGAAGCACAGGTGAGATGGTGAAAGATATTGTTACGGGGAAGAATTTGCTAACGCTAAAAAGTCAATCGAAAGTGTGACTAATGAGTTGGCAAAGCTATTTAACAGTTGTTGAAGTGGATCTGGCAAAGATCTACTAACAAACTTTGCAAGAAGGTATTCTAAATATCCACGTACGCATTAAAGAAATATGTTTTCATGAGGTCAAATACAAGATACGAAGCAAATTGGAAACTTTGTTAAAATTTTGTCAATCTGCAAACAGAAATTGGAAACAGATTTGTTTTTTTTTTTAATTATAATTGAATTTAAATTTTTTTAAAGGCCGCGAAAATGGATTAAAAACGTTTTCTTACCATTTCTAGCTTGTTTTTTATTCACACTACTCAAACTCTGTAAGACTATGCAGTATTTATTTTTGTTTTGCTATAATTACACTGCTGCTCAGAATATTTAGTCAAGCACAGAACTAAATGGTGTTCCCATGAGATATCAGTTTTCTTGATTTTTTATAGGTTTGAAAATAAATTTGATTCAGAGGTTTTACTTGAGTTCATAAAAATGTAGTAAGAAATTAATTTGGCCTAATCAAGTCCTTTATTTTACAAGAAATCTACTATCACTAATTTTACAAAAAACCAACGGGTGATAAGTGGTTTTAAATTTAATTCAGATTAAGAATTTATCTTCTAAGCACATACTTAAAAGGAGGCATAAAGGGCAAAAATTTAGGAGCCCTTTCAACAAAACATATTTTTAAAATAATCTCTTTTTATCAATATAACCTTTTGTGATGCACCAATTGAGGTCGTGAGCTGTATCCTTATAATTCATTCCCCACTTGGTAGCACACTCGCTAACAAGGCGGCCACGTTGTTAGAAAGACGATTGACACGACCCAGTTCGCTTTCGTCAACAGCAACGAAACATTCTTTTATGTAAGAGTTTAAATGAAATTTGAAACGCGCCACTGATTGCATCGATTAAAGTAAACCCGCACTCACGCCCGCCCACCTACCTTGCCTCAAAACCCCCAAAAGGTGCAATCCTCCCCCAACAGTCAGGTCAGTCCATTAATCAAATCCGCTTTGCCCGTAGCAAATATTTATAGCATCTTTTTGGCCTCCCCCAGTCGCATTGCCCTGTGACCCCTTGACGAGCCGGTTCATCAGTGAGACTTTTCTTTCTGCCTTCTTTTGCTTCATCGCTATCGCCGCTCCCGTCCGTTCAGTACGGTATGGAATGTCTAGGGCTGGGACGACGCGCCCTCCCCTAGGTCACGGATGTCATTGGCAGGCCGGGGATGTTTAATGTAACGCTTTCTGTGGCACGGTTGACATGATCACTTTAGCTGACAAGCTTTCGATGAGCACGGTATGCAAAAGGCATACAGTTCCACGATTGATCGTGCACAACTGGGAGGGTGAGTGCGCCTCCTTCTACTGCTGCTGCTGCTGCTGCTGCAAGTCGAACAGGATCCAGATCCAAGTGGTCACACGGATTACCGGTGGGATTTCGGTTGCGCAATGTGGCGGTTTTTGTGGGTTCGTGTCTTGACCCATCGAGGGATCGGAGAGCAAAGCAAAAAACGGCAGCACTTTGGGAAAGGTTAATTGGCTTCCTTTCGGTAAAGTGTGCCTGTCTTGTTAGTGTCAAATATTGGCCAAACCTTTGACGAATGTCAATTGCCAATCAGAGTCCAACCTCCCGTTGGGGAGGAGAGACTGCAATGATATGGTTCAATCTAGTTATGATTTTTCCAAAACCGCCCCAATAAAACTGATGTTGCAAATCTGCAGCACGGCGCTTGGCGTGCCATAAACCCCACGGATTGGCAGTGTCAGGTTAGTTTTGTGACAGTTTTTTTTTTCTTACCACTTCACTACCGTAATCAGCTTGATTCTCATGCTTTCCGATGAAGCAATGGGGTGGAAACAATCGATCCAAAAAATCTCACAGTATCAACCCGATTACAAATGGCAAAATGTTGGCGGTACAAATGTAGCACAAGCTGCTACCCGTTCGGCATTTATCAGCGGCCTTTGCCGAACGGTTGCGAAAGCCCTTTTTTCTTGCTGGCATATGCCATTTTATTTATTTACTTACACTGCGGCACAAATGGCACGATGGCGGACAAACGGTCCGAGCCGTTCGATAGCAATTGCGTGGCATCACTTGACCGTGTTGCACACGCGTGTCTGCGCGCAACTGAGATGAGTAATTAATTGATACTTTGTCCGGCGGCTTATCCGCACGCAGCACCGCCATTCGGCAGAGAAACTCGTCCTTCGAGCGGCGCCGGGCACACGGGCCAGCCCCGTTCACACCGCGTCCTGGCGCAGAAGGTTAAACGGTTAAAGGTTCGTCGCTTCACTGCTAATGCAGCTTCTTTCGGTTCGTTTTCATTTCTGCAGGTGGCTCAAGGCGAGTATTCTTACACCGCACCGGACGGGCAGCTCATACGGGTGCAATACATTGCGGACGAGAACGGTTTCCAGCCGCTCGGTGATCATCTGCCCACGCCACCACCCATCCCGCCGGCAATCCAGCGGGCGCTCGAGTATCTGGCCAGCCTGCCGCCGAGCGACGATGCTTCGCGAAGGTATTGAGTGGCGGTAGAAAGAAAGGCAGTGGCGAACACACTTAGCTCGTAGAGAAACCGGTCATCGTTCATCAAACGCTCATCTAGTGTAAGAAATAATATGAAAACACTCACCTTTCCATTCGACATACGCGTAAGGTATGTAAATAAAGGACAGCACCGTATTTTTGTATCTTAATATGAGGTAAATCGTTTTATTCACACTCTCGCACGAACGCAACATCAAACCCGGATAAGCGTAGAACAAGACATCGTCTCATCATTATCGAACATTTCGTATCACAATGCCTAGCGTTATCCTTCACCCACGGCAGGCTGTTTTAGCTTATTCTTCTGCCACACAGCCGTATATATCAACTACCTCACCCTTCCCCAGCATCCGTTGTATGATTCGCACATGCGCTTCTTCCTCTTCCACCGAGCTTATAAAACGCGCCGACCACCGATCACCGTAAGCTAGCTGAAGGAGGAGCAACACAAACGTTTCAATCTCTTCAAGGTAAGTAGCCAAAGATCGGGTGGACCCATCACCGTGTGCGGATGAATGAACTATGGCAAGATTAAGAGTGTTTTTGTTGGTGGTTTGTGTTTGCTTCGATGCTTAGATTTGGCTAGTTTGCCTGTCGGCGGAAGGTGTATCGGCTTACGCACGCCACGGAGGCTTTACACAGCTTAGCATGTTCTCCTGTGGCGCCTTCTTTGTTTTATCGGTTTTTAGTATTGATTCGCCGTTGGCACAATGGGATGGACATGAATCATGTGGTATGATGAGTCTAAAAATTTTCAGAATTTGTAGAAAAATATGTTTGGCCTGATTCAAATTTACATAATGATTCGAATCAAATTACAAATATTATTCATTAAATAAGGGCATATTTAAGCACAATATTTGCTCAACAGGTAAAGTCTTCGAAGAGATAGCTGTTGATGGATTTTTTCATATTTTAGGCAAAGAGATCAAGTCACGGAAGAAGCCGTTTAGACTTCTGTCTAAACATTCATAAACTAACTTTCATGTTTTATAATGATTAAATACTTACTTATTTTTATACTTTAATAAACGGAACTTGGAAACTCTGCTTGAGGCTACGAATTTGCTCTTTATATCTTTTGAAATTTTTGGAATTTTTTATATTAGACATTTTTCGCAGATAGCCTTATTGATAAACTTGAAAAAGCTGGAAAAATGTTCCCTTTATTTATCTTTTCCACCTTATAAAAATGATATTGCGGTAGATTCGTGTTTGTTGCTAGTTTAATAACCAATGGTAAAGCATAGGCATAGATTAACATAGATAGATAAATAAAGATAGATTGATTAGACATAGGAATAGATCAACATCATGCACAAGAGGTGGTACTTTCTGAAAGGGCTTGATACAGCACGTGTACAGTCGAATTAATGTGTTTCCTTAATTTCCATGGCCTGCCTTTTAAACTATTTAAAGTTGATATTTCAATGGAAAGAAAGCTTAACGATTTTTACTGTAAGAGAAATAGGTCGAAAAAAGGAAGTATTATTTTAAAAGTTTCTACTCTAAATTAACAAAGCATAGCATATTACAAAATAAATCGGACCATTCTTAAGACGATACATTTTTACAATTTCTACGGCTCAATACACATTTTCCCACTGTTCTCCCACAGCATCGTGTGAAAATAGAATCAAAGCCTACCCCCCTTGGGAATAAGTTTTTACCTAATTTAGCCACCAGCCTTCAGAAACACACCCAATCCCAAACTCATAAAACCCTCCGCATAGCGATTTCTTGGAAGCGTGATGGATTTAGCAGCACCCCCGGTATCGATGCGGTGTTTATTAATTGTTTTGATTATGCCCACAAGAGCGCGACAGCATTGCGTCCGCCAACGTCCGCCCGCAAGCCGGCATGAATATTCATGAGCCCTAAAGAATATTTACGGCTGGGCGTAACCACCATCACCCCCACTGGGGAGGTTTCCGCCCGTAATCCTGCACGGCTGAGGCTGCCTGAAAGATCGCAATCGGTTCAGGATGTGGTGCGGGTACCGATGTTTCCTTGCCCTTCGTACACCCACCGGCCTGCAGCCAAAGTTTGCTAATCGGCAAATATTTTACATCGTTTAACTTAATTGACTTCATCGCACGGATTCATCGACGGGCGCTATCGCTCTCCACCGATCGGTATCATTTAGCCTGGCACGTTGGCAAACGGCATCACCATTCAGCATATTTTAGTGACCGAGTGCCCTTGAAGATGTATGCGCTTGTGGAGCTAAAATTGGTTTTCAGGGACTCGCGGTGCTGACTGCGACACAAGGCGCTCGAGACACAAAACTGCATTCCTGCGATCGGGTCGATCAAAGAAGCATCGCAATGTGGCTCGAAATCATGCAAATGTGCGGGAGGATGCGCGCAGAGAGGGAAAAGTTTGACCCTGCAAGATCACCTCATGCTCGAAGGTCCAGATCATAACGATTTGGGTGCGCTTCGTGTGTGATCCGCTTCACGCTTGCCTACTGCTGTCTACTGCTACCAATACTCCCTGTCAATGATGCAATAGCACCCTGACCGGTGACGGTCCATCTGCCATTGATCCGCACGGGCAATCAAAATCTTCCGACAGTGGAGGGTGTCGTTGAAACTTATGCAAATTTTGTCTAACGAACAACTTGTTTCTAGGCCCTCCGTTGTGTTGTCTTCTCTCGTTTTCCTTTTCTATCAAACATTCCCATTTGGACTAGCGGGTGTTTCGGGCTTTGCAGCGGATCGAGGTAAAGAAAAGGTAGGTAGGAAGGTAGGAGACGATCAATGTGCGCCTTATGGTGCTTTGCTAGGACAACCGGACGATCGTGGCTCGTGGGAGCTGTTTGGAATCGAATTCTCCCCTTCAAAATCCGAAGCCGAAAACCACCGAAAAACCGATACGAGCTCGACAGAGATGATACACCGAACCATCCCATTACAAAAGGCAAAAAAGAACGCGACCGAAGATTGTCGTACGAAAGCGATATAAATAGCCAACGCCTCGCTGGGGCCGCTGCCAGACATCGACCCAAGCTCGACGACCAACAGTAGTGGTATATTTGTGCTTCGACTCTCTTCTAGCGTGACGTATTCAGGGTAGCAGCTTCAGCATCAGCTTCCGTGTAGCAGAAGTGTACACATTCAACATGGCCAAGGTGTGTTGTGTTACCAGTGCTCAGAGTGATTGTTTGTTTGAACGTTTTCGGCATGCCTGTGCTTCAATTTGTGACCAAAGCAATGTTGTAACTATTTGTGTAATGTTTTTTCTTTCGTGTATTTGTGTGTGCTTTAGCTTGTCTATGTGCTCGCAGTCGCACTGATTGCATCCGTTGCGGCGGATAAGGATGCTACCGTCCTGCGGCAGGACGCAGAAGTTAACCCGGACGGCACCTATCAGTATGCGTACGAAACTTCCAACGGCATTGTGGCGGAAGAGCAGGGCACACTGAAAAATCTCGGCGAAGATCAGGCACAGGTAGGTGTATGGCAGTGGCATACCATCCCCCATCCCCTACAAACTAGCATGTGTCTAACGGTCCTAAAATGATCCTTTTTTTGCCCAAAAACCAGGTGGCACAGGGCCAGTACTCGTACACCGATCCGGAAGGTAACCGTATCTCGGTGCAGTACATCGCGGACGAAAATGGTTTCCAGCCGCAGGGTGACCATCTGCCGACGCCACCACCCATCCCGGAGGCTATCGAGCGTGCCCTACGGCTACTGGCGAACCTGAGCCGGAACAAGCGCGGATCGGCGTAGTGTAGTGCACGGCGAGCGCAAAACAACCGTGTCCCTCTAGTAGCGAATTAAGTTAGTGATACAGGTCCCGGGCACTTGGCAGCAACTAGTCATGTTTCTGAAGCGTAAAGTGACAAAGGAAATAAAAACCACCATTCTTTATAATGATTTGATGGGGTGTATCGTAATGGAAAAGAAAAATACAACGATCGGAGCTAGAGACTTTCAGGTTTAATAAAAAAGGGTAGGTTTGTCACTTGTTCGTGCGTTGAACTCTCCTGTTCTTCGACAGCTAATGGTAAAGGGAAAGTGACGTTTTTTTGGTTGTTTTATATTACTCATCTGTTTACAATATTTTCTCGTGCAAAAGATGCTCAAAACTCCCTCTCCTTCCTTTCTCTTCCCATCTTCCACGCTGAACTTGACATTGAGTATCGCTTAAGATGGCCAGCATCGGTTAGGCAAACATCTGGCTGCGGTTGCTTTGGTTTGTTTCTACGACTGACTCTGTGATGATGTTTTGAATTTAAAATCCCCTTAAAATCAAACCAACTGACGTTGCAATCGATTGCGGCGACCTTGCGCATATCGGTGTATAATTTTATGCTTCCCGCACTGCTATCTGACCCACAAAGATTTATATCGATAGCAGTCCAGCCGTCGTAGTGGTAGTAGCAGTATCAGCAATAATAATAATCATGCGCATCGTGACGATGACGAAACACCGCAACCTTCGATTTTCCGGTCTGTATCGGTGCGTATCACTCGTATGCTAAACAAATCGGACCCCACACGGACCCGAACCGGGCGAGACCGTGAAATCTTGCCCGGCGAAACCTTGAATCTTGGTGCTGAAGATCCGGTCCGGTGTCGATGATGCGTAAGACAACAGGACGACAAAGGGGACAGTGTGCTGGCGCGTGCTGGTGGCTGAGTAGCGGTGGGTCTTTTGTTTGGCTTTTGTTTTCGTGGGCGACAGCACACCACGACCGTGGATCCCGATTGGGATGTTTTAAAAATAGAATCTTGAGATGTATTCTTACGCATTCGCGAAGATGGTGTGTGCGAGAAAGGGTGATGCGACTGTGTGGAAAAACGTGCGATTTTGACTTGACCTGGGGCTTGCGAAACGCTGTTGTGTGGGTGATACTGGCATTAATAGGATATTATTTATGAGATCATTTTGTGTGTTGCAAAATCCACCTGTGCAGCAAACATGGTAAGCTGAAGGCAGTTGAATTTGAAGATGGCGATATTGAAACAGCTCGACAGTTTGATAAGAAGGTGATTGAGTACATAAATGTTGCATTGGATGTTGGCTTTGGTTTCTTAACATTACGTTGTTAACATTGCAACTTGATTCTATGCAATTGTTCCTTAAAAGTTCATTAAATTTATAATGTTTTAAAATTTCATCAATGAACAGGTTTTGCTTGTTTACCCTATTTTTTAAGTATCGCCTCTTTTACCTATATAATTGAAGAATAAATTGGTTTAACAAATGTGACATTACATAATTTTCACACTTTATAAATACTGTTTTTCACTGAATTTTCTTTTTTTTTACAAAGTTTACTAAAATGTTTTATTGATTTATTTCAATTCTTTGATCTTTGCTTTGTGACAAGCACCTTGCATACAAATAATCCCTTTCAATAAGAATGAAGCATGATTAGTTCATCATAATGACTTACTCAAACATTCTCCATTTTACATTAATAATCAAACAATCTCAAACATGTTTAAGTTTTAGCTCCATTTGTTTTATAACAAAACTTAACAAGATGATCACATAACACTCTTTATATAATTATCTCTCTGTTCTCTCTGTTTTCTGTCCTAAGCCACTTCTATCACTATGTCATCACGCCCACGTCTCTAAAACAACTGACGCGTAGTGCTCATCCAATTCATATCGCACACCGCCTCAGATTCAACCGCTCGTCACTAATTTACTATACTTTACGGGACGAAAAACAAGCTTCACAATGCCGCTCAAGTCTCGGCAACAGGTCCATCTGGTTTACCAATTGACATTAGGTGGCAGGATAATAACTCTTTCCCTCTTACCTGTGTAGGATACGAGCGAAAACGGGGTGAAAAATATCGAGCATTTTTGTAATAAATTTAATGTTCACTGGTTTTGCCTTGTTGGCGCTGTAATAGTTGTAAGTAAGGTTAAGGTTAGGTTAATGCAATTACACCTAATCGCTTAAACAGTCCAGTTCATATTTACGCGACGTTGGGAGGTAACGACACCTCACTTGCATGAACGCAATTTGCATCAACTGTTAATAGAATAAATCCATCATCTGTGGAAAATGTGACATTTTTCGATTTATGCAACGGGACGTTTGTGAAGCGTCGTAGCTCAGCTGGCCGTATATAAAAACGCATTCTTGTTGGATGAAAATTAAACACACCTTTCTAATTGAGCGTAGTGGTCACGATTTACGTTTAGAGACACAATGCGTCTCCATTTGGTAGGTAGTACCGTGTAGCTAACATCTCTTTTAGATTGGTATAGTAAGACTGTTTCTCTTGTTAGAGTTTTTTCGTTGTAGGAGCTGTACTGGTATACGTTTCAGCTCAGAATGATGGTAAATATAGACCATCGCCACCGAGTGAGCTGACCACTCAACGGCCTTATCGACCGTACGCCGATCAACGATATCTTCAGTATCCCTACAATACCTACCGTTACCAGAACGATCGTCGCTACTACAACCGGAACGATGGCCGATACTATTCGGGCTACGATGGCCGATACAATTCGGGAAACGATGGCCGGTACTATGCGGGCAACGATGGCCGATACTATGCGGGCAACGATGGTAAATACGTGCCAAGGAATGATGGCCGTTACGTGCACGTTGAAAATCGGTACAAGCACGTGGAAGGTCCGAGCGGCCGCGGAGCCGGTCAGCAAGGTTCATCGGGCGGTGCGGGAGTAGGAGGAGGAGCAGGTGCCTCTGGATCGGACGTCGCTAGTAGAATCGGTGATGACTCACCCAAACCGGAAACTACTACTGCACCTCCGTCCACACCGCCACCAATCCCGGTACCAACGTTGGCCAAAGTAGTTCAGGCAAAGGTTGCCCCCAAGTCAGCACACGCTTCGGACGATTGGAAAATAGTTCGGCTGGAAAATCAGGTCGAAAACGATGGTTACCACTATGTGTGAGTGTGAAAGTCCCGGAAATTGAAGCTCTTCTCTCGATATAAGTATGTTTTGTAATTCATCTACTTAGATTCGAAACCGAAAATGGCATTCTGGCGGAAGAGGCGGGACGCATCGAAGACAAGGGTACCGCTGCAGAAGGACTTCGTTCGCAAGGTTTCTACCAGTACGTCGGTGACGATGGAGTCGTCTATCGGGTCGATTATGTCGCCGATGGCAACGGTTTCCTACCGCAGGTACGATGAGTCAATCGCTTGCCCGTGATTAATGTACATGCTTGATCGCTAATGTGCATTTACTAGCATGATTAATGGTTTTCGATTCATCCTTCCGCACAGGGTGACCATATACCGAAGGTGCCGCCAGCGATTGGGAAGCTGCTTGATTATTTAGCCGAACAACCGAAGTGAAAATGAAAATATGAAAGAAGGGTTCGGGATATACATGCTCTTAAAGCTGCCTGAAAGGAAAATGTATCAAATAAAACAGATATTTTGTATCGATTCAAAATACAGCTACAACAAAAATGTGCAACGCTCCGTAACGGGTGGCGAGCACCGTAAGCGATTTTTTATAGGATGATCGTTTTTATGGCACAGGGTTGATCAGTAGTTTAACAAAGCCCAACGACGATTTTTCTTGAATTACTATGGTGGAAAATGAACAACTGTGTTTTATGTTTTCCAAAACTAAATTTTATTATGACAAAAATCTAGCAAATTGAAACTGATAAAATTCAAATAAAAGGTTCACTCAGAACTACAAAGCATTTGTTTTCGGGCAAACGAAAGAAACAAATACAGGATTTTTCTTTGGGTAAAACAAGACAAGCGATAGTTAAAACAACGCAGAAGTTGACTAAACAATCGTCTCATATATTATCATTAGATCATATCATTAGGCAAGACAATAGAGGCACTTAATAAAAACAAGCCGTGAAGCCGGTGTCAGCCTGGTAATGCATTGCAACGCACATTTGACGTTTTGATAGCACCTTTGATGCTGTTCAGCCTTTCATGAAAATATATTCTACATAAGGCTATCTAAAACAATGAAGATAATGAGTCTGCATTTAAAATATTTTCAAATTTACAACATCTGCTTACAGAGAGAAACAAATGTGTATTGCATGGAACATGTATAGATGAGCCCAGAAAGGTGTGATAAGTTGGAAAAACTGGTGCAATTTCTTTAATTTGCAACTTTAAAACTTTGAAAATGTATGAAAATTCATACATAAAAACATTACAGAATGGTAAAATACTATAAGCGTACAGTTTCATTATAAGCATTACAACCGAACAGATAGTTGATAGATGTAAGCTAAATACAGATTGCAACAGGGTAAACGTACATCTTTTCCATCGGTGACGATTATGGTTTGCTTTACTTAGTTACATTGTGTAAAACAGGTTCGTTCAAGCTTTCCACGGGTGTTAGTAATTGTATATTTTGGCCAAGATGGATAGGCATAGCGGGTTGTCGATCCCTGTTATAGCTAACTGATATGCGCCTAAATGTATGCTATGAATCCTTCAAATAAAAGATGTTCTTCGGATAGGGTAGTTCGGTTTGGAACATTCATTCGAAAAGCAACGTAAAATTACAGTATACAATTTATAATCCATGTTTACGCTTCTACCAGCAAATGTATGCTCTTGACAGATTTATTTTCTTTAAAGAAAAGAATCACTCAAGGATTTTCATCTTCCATACGTCTACTTCATTCGCGTACAATCAACAGCAAACGCCATATTTGCACAATAACGCTAATTATCCGAACATTTCCCCCCAAAACAAGTGTCTCCAACATGAAAGCACAAATCTTAACCCACCGCAAGGCTAAATATTGCAACATGGAATGCAATACGCATTGCCCTTCGCAATAAACGTCAAATCGCACATCGTTCAGCCACCCATCAGCGCTTGTAGAGCGTTGAGTGCTCCGTATCATCAAGGCACCGAGCCATCCAAAAAAGCTTTTGGTGACACCACTTTCGAAATGTCCGCACGATTCGATCGAAAATGAAGTACGGCTCAAGGATGGCAAATGGACGTGCGGTGTGTCGCATCGTTTGACCACCCCCGGGAGATAAATTCTGGCATGGCTGTGTAATGGTTTTTTGTTTTGTTCATCCATTTACAGCACCATCGTTCAATGGCTCTTCCCACAATCGATCGCCAAGTGAAGGACTTGCCAGCACGCCATGTACGAAAATCAACGAACCCATCTTTTAGCCCGGCGTAAGGTCGTCCGCATTCTTCCTGACCCCGGCGTAAAGGGGGTAACTGCGAAAGTGAGTTCGGGTTCGGTACAAAAGCGACTCATTGAGATGATGATTTGTCATCTAATCGCTAAATACAAACACACGAGCACTATATTGCTACCGGGCGTCTAATAAATGCCACTTTCGTTTAGCCACACGAATGGACCTTCCCGAGAGGGATGGGCGTGAAGGAAGGAAGAAGCATGATTCTGAACGATTTTACGACCCATAAAATCCGCACACATCTTATTCTTCCGCTCATTTGCCTTATATGTAAATAAAGCTATAAAAAAGTGTTAAAAATGCGTAATTTTTGCATTTGTTCGGCACAGGTTTATGGCGGCAGTGTGGCACGGGAAAGGATGGATGCATTCCTGGTACGATCGATCAGTGGGCACTACTTTCTATTCGATTCGGTTCGCGCTACCTTGACCGTCGTTCACTTTACCGGCCTTCGATGGCCTTGCTGGTGGTTTACCGAGGTAAGCTCTCACTACCGTTCTCCCTCCAAACGTCTCCAAATTTTTCAATGTGCCCTGTGACCAAGTGATCAATCGCTCCGCCTGGATCGATCCGACCGCACGGAAGCAAGCGTTGCCAGCGGCGCTCGCATTTGGGCAGAAACGATTGAGCGCAATTATCCTGCCTGCTTAAGCCACCGGTCACTCGCACCCTACCGCTCGCTTACAATTGCCTGGACAGTGTGGCGTCCGCTCCCCCCGCTCGACATCGATCGTCTTCGGGACGGGCTATAAACATAAACTTTTTACTGTCATATTTTTTCGCGCCTCTCGTGCTGCGCGCAGGAAGGCCGTACTAGCCGTCTTTTCCCTCCCAGAGTTTCTGTCGCGCACCCTGTATGGCATTCTATCCGAAGCTCTCCTTCTACTCCCCCTGCTGGCCAGAGTGTCATCTGGGTGTAGTATTTAATAGGAACTTTGCCGCAGCTTCAGTTTAGTTTGATTTAATCAATTACGGACACCGCAAGTACGCGCTCGCAGGCGAGTTCGTGTAGCGTTTAGTACACCCGATCCGGTAGCGAAACCCAGCCGTAGCGATGCAGTACCGCACACCGACGTCCGTCTTAGTGAGTCACCGTTCCCAGTTACTATTAAGGCGGGATAGTTTACGATGCGCGATCGGTTTTGTGGCGCTCGGAGAATGTCAATCAAGTGGTCGTCTCGCTAGGGTGCGTGGGATGGTGAAAACTTTTTCCCCTGTCCCAACTGCCCTTATGGAAGCTAGAAGAGGGGTGTAAGGTTGTGCCAGTGAGGGTAGGATAGTGTGATCACCAAACGCCCAGGAACTATCCGGAATCCGATCGTCATCGTCGACCTTGTGGTAGAAGTTCCCCGTTCTTGGTAGCGCAATGATTTACGTAATGTGTTGCACCCATCTGACGTAGTGTAGCCTCCTGAATTGATTAACCCGCGCGGTCGATGGGACACAACGTGTCACCATGCGTTCTGTATCCAGGAATGTGTGGAATGTTGTGATTGAAATTCTTTAGTGATAAAATGTGTTTTGTTTTGTTCATTTGTTCGGTTTCGTTTTGCAGATTATCTCCCTTTTGGTAAGCTGCATTGTGTTAGGTGCACCCAACGATGGAAAGTATAACCCGCGAAAGTACAACAAAAATGGAAAGTACGTGCACAGAGGTGAAGGTGAGTTGTGTTTAATATTAGTGGTTTGGGATGAAAGAGATGGTTTGTATAAAATGTAATTTTAATAATAATTGTTCTTGGGAGGCTGCAGTGATTCCATGCTTAGTAGTTGCAATCTGCAATCTCACAAATAGGTTTGCCTTTAAAAGCCTCCCTAGTGCACATGTAGTGTGTTAGAGAAATCTACGAAAAATGACTATGTCCTTGCGGGAATTGAAATCATCTCACCATTCTGGTGTGGTAGGTCATTTGATATACTCTACAACATGAACAGCATTTGAAAAAAATAGGTATATCGTACTACAAAAGGAATAGGCGTTTTTTTTCCCACGCTCGATCTAAAAATGCATTGTCTGTGTGAAAACGCCTGAAAGTATGCAATTAGTTGCTTTCTGTTTTTGAACAACAGCAGTGAAATTTGTTCGCCTCCAACATCTTCGAAAAGGTCTTGAGTATAAGATTCTATAAATTCTAAGACATTTTGAGCTACTCATTAGCTATAAATAGGTGCTACCTTCTTTTTCTTGGCGTAATGACCACCTTGATCATGCCGGCCATTTCTGGTTTACGAGACTTATTTGTACCATGCAAGTAGATAGTCTATCCCTCACTACAGGAGAATGGTCCGAATGGGATTTACACTTCAATCCTGTCGTGTGTAGACTACAATCGCCTCCACCACCAAATTCGATGGGTTTCATCTACGTAGATTGGTATTTGAAATCTTCTTTGTAAGATATAAAATAGTGAGAAATCTAACACTTTACAATGACCACTTCGAAAACTTTGTAGTTTTAAAAGGTTTATTCATATTGACTTGCAGTAGAATAATCTAGTTAGCATCTTGATAATTTCCATCTATTGTTGGTCCTGTAGAGCTTATTTATAAAATAAGATCTGTTTTGTTTTCCTTTTAAGGGCAAGGTCTTATTTCTTAGAGACAGATTTGTTATTTTATTCAATCTAAGCCATTAAGAGTATAAATGTAAATAAGGGCTTTTATATGCATATCTATTCAGTTTACCTTTTGATTTTCTTGGATCACCTAAAATTTTACAATTTTCTAATTCACAACATTAATGCAGAAAACGAATGTGATTTGAACAAATAAAAGTTAGATATTATTTAGAAAAAGTATCTATCTTTTGGCTTGCCTTCAGCTAACATATGTACATGAGTCTAATAAGTCATAACATATGTACACTCATGTCCTGAAGAGATTGAACACTAAGCTTTAACATCACTTAATCAAGCAAATCCTACATTATCCACAGCATACCGTTTAGCAGGATCAAAAGATCACAAAAACTTGCCTCTACATCATTAATCATAAAATTAAATTAAAACCTGACCGAACATTAGCATATCACGATTGTGTCTGTGATCTTCATACCCAATCAAAAAAGATGACACTATGCTTTGCCACCCCAGTCTTGATGCTGTGATGGGTTTTCCATCCTTCTCAATAATGAGGCAATATTTTGTTGCAAATTATTAACCCACAACGCTATCGCCAAATGCGAACGGAAAAGGCACCTGCAGTGAATGGAAATACATGGCAGACAAACACAAATTTCCACGCAAACTAACAGTCTCAAACAATTCGAATTTATTCGACCGTGCTGCGTATTGGGCAAAGCGTATCAAATCAAGATAATGTGATCACGCCGGCCGGCACGCAACCCTTTTTGACGACTTTACTGCTCCTCGCCGCCGCTGAACACTGGTAGGAGGCTCTCGCGCCGTCTGTCCGTCGCGCTTTTGGCGGCAGGAAATTTGCATAATTTGTTTCTGATTGGACATCATAAACATTTATGTTTACAGGAGTTTTCCGTTTTCATCGCAAACGCTTTCGGTCGGGTGCCGGGACGAGAGCAGATGCCGGCAAGCATGGGTTGTTAATGTTAATTGTAATGTTAAGAAATTGAATTAAATCGTATCCCATTAATAATGACGGCGCGGCGAGGAGTTATTCATACTTAATCGCGTAATTTAAGAGCCGGACATGTGTTTAACGAGCGATCGTGATATCTTCTTCCATTCGGGGCAGGAGATTACGTGGAGGACCTGAGCCGGTACCGGTACGTGCACTATGACGATGGCGATCGCGGTCGGTACTTCCACATCCACATTCCGTACGATGGTGGCTACGGGAACTACGAGGGTGGCCACGAGCCCTACCGCTACCCGCCGTACGATCCCGCCGGCGAGTATGCGTAAGTTTGATCGTTGGTGTTGCGTTTGGTAGCAGAAGTTTTGCTATAATTTAAGTCTTTTTCTACACCACAGTGAGCAGGTGAACAAGTACTCGTACGATCCGTTCCGAGCGGACTCGTACGACATCAAGAAACCATCGATCTACCTCGAGTACGGTGTCCCCTCGGTGTCCGAAAGCAACACCGCCTCCAGTGTAGTCGACGTTCGGAAGTCGCTACTGCCCGGTCCCGGAACGGCATACCTACCGGTGGCAGAGTCCGGCGAACTGGACGTCCGTCAATCACTTCTTCCCGGACCGGGAACGGCGTACCTGCCCGTGCTCACATCCAGCGAGCAGAAGCTCGCCATCGGTTCGTCGGAAAAGCGATCGAAAGTCGTGCCGCATCCGAACAGCCTCGACAGTATCGATCACCTTACCACGGCGGCGAGCTCCGAACGTGACGCGGTGCGTGCTGCAACGACACAGCCTCCGATTGAGACAACCACCACCCCTAATATAGTGACCGATCGGACCGGCTCCACCGACGACGGCGACGGAACGCTTCATCTCAACCAGCCCTGCCTTGCCACCAGCGCCCCGCTCAAGCTCTCCAAGTCGTGACGAGTCAATGAAAGCTACGTGGGCTTGTACAGATCCATCGTCTGTGGCTGCGATGATCCAGTTACGTTAGTTGATAAGCGGTTCGTGCTCTGTGTTTTGAAAGTTGTTGCTCCATAAACGTATCCCCTTACCCGTACCGAAAACCGATGATGAAAGATCGATACGACCTTGCCGACACGAGCCACACACAAGCTACCGTTGGCTGCGATGGGTGATCTCGTTTTGATAAGGATAAAGTTGAGCTCCGTAAGATATCACCACATCGGAGAAGATGAGCACGGAACAAGGTTTCGCACTAGTGTTGGGTAAATCAGAATGAGCTTCATGAATCAAAATGTATCTTTGAAATGAATCAATGAATCACCTCCATCGGAAAGATCTTGAGATCCTTGAATCGTAGGAATCTGAGGTTATTGTAAGAGGTTCATAAATCTTGATGCTTATGAAGCTTGCTGTTGATGATAATTGGTATTTATAAATTCAAGTATCTTCAAAGATGTTTACCATAAATCGCAAAAAATGCATCAATTCAGAAGGATAAATGAATTTGTAACTATTTTTGACCGTGCCTGTAATGGATGTCATAATTCAAAATAAATCTTGAGTTGTATAAGTTTTTGAAGATTTCTGAAATTTAAGATGATCTTCAAACGTTCATTAATTCTAATCGTTCCCAAGATTCTTCAATATTATGATTCAGAATCAAGATTAGATTCGTTACTCGAATGATTTTCCCTTGAAGATTCATATGACTCATGTAAAAGACACACAAATCACATCACTATTTCGTACGCCTGCTTCACGACCCTTTCCTTTGAAAGGCCACCTGGGTACCATAAAGTACGGTGACAAATTAACTGCTTCCGGCGATGGTGTTTCGTTTGCAGACGCTACGGAAGCTCCGACAGGCGGGCAGGGAAGAAGCTCTAATGAGTTGAGCAACACTGGCCGACAAGATAAACGGTGTCGCATTTGACTTGAGGGCAGATTTATGCAAATCCACCCGAAAGTGCTTCTGCCACTGGGGGCAAGCGGCAGACAAAGGCGAACCACCGTGCCTCACGCATGTCCATCATCTGCACCGACAGCCGAAGGATCTGCTTCGGCGGATTGGTTGATGAGGTGTTGTTTTGTGGCTTTGCTGATCCGCCCGAGATCCCATTTGGTCGCACGCGCCTGCACCCCTGGTCGCTAACAATACGCCTACATCATTATGGCTAATGTGGTTGATTTGCATGATTTCTGCACGCTTTCGGGTGGGGCTTGAAGTGAATGAAGACGCTCTCCTATTAATAATGATCACGAGAAGGCCTTCCACCGTCCCAGGAAAAGAGATGATACTCGGTTGGTGAGTTAATCAGATCGCGATGCTTTTCGATTTAAATGTCAAGATCATCCTCCAGCGCCAAGTGGAGCACAGAAAAAGCTAGTTTTTCCTTCATTTTCTTTTGTTTGTTCTAGAGCAAACGTTGTGTAAGTGATCCTCCACCTCTTTAATTTCATCTTTATCAAAATTCTAAAAGTATTTTCCACTCGCCTCGAAAAATCGTTTTATCGGTATCGTAAACATCACCCGAGGATAGCAGCACTATTTTAAGAATGCACACATTTAGCACACTGTCCCGTCACAGCTCGGAACCTCTGCCCGGGTCCTGACACCTGACCTTTTCGGAAGCAATTTCCCCTGTACCCATCATGCCGTGTGGCTCATCTCACACACCTTTACCCTGGCCGCCTGGAAATGTGAAAAGATCATCGCAGCAAAAGGTCGAAAAACAAGATCGCCTTTATGCGGTCGTTAGAATTCCTCCCGCTCGTCTCGTGGGAGCTGTTATCTATGCTTTTGCTGCGGTTCCGTGTTCTTTTGGTCCTTTTTTTGGGGGGTGGGGGGGATTTTGAATAGCTTTGCAAAGATGTGGAGTCTGCTGGTTAACCACTGCCAACTGGTTTTGGGCAACTGGAAGATGAGTGTCATAGTTGGACGATACGAAGACCTATCGAATCCTGTTGCCCAGTTCCATGGTCCATCATTAGTGTGCGATGGTGTACCAGTTTAAGTGGTTTATTTGCATTCATTTTTATTGTTTTGCGGTGACAATGTTTAGCGCTATGTTTAGGTAACCTTTCGGGGAAGATCAATAAATGAAGCTGTTCTAGTGGGCTATTGCTTGAGGATCAAATCATGGTAGTAATTCTTTGTTGTTATCTATTTAATTGTCAAAGCTATTACTATCTTGCATTTATTCAAATGTGTTAATTAACCAAACAGTAGAAAATATATACATGATAATTTGACCTTTCTTCAACGGGTAATCCACCATTAGTTTAGCATAATTACTTATTTATTTACTTATCAGGCGCTACAGTAGCTTCATCGTCCAGATCAACTGCTGCTGTAGTTGATTACGCAAAAACAGGCGCCTTTTCTAGTTTATTTGTTGCCTGATCTAGTACGACTAGGCTAACAATAGTATCCTTATTGGATGGGTTAATGCAAAAAAAGTCGATGAGAAACTTCTAACTAAGTTTTGAGATAAGTTAAGGATCAGTTTCGGCACTGGTTTGCTGTAGGTTTCGCAATAGATGTAGTTTAGGATCAGATCCAGAACTAGCAAAAGTTTACGATCCGTTCGCAGGATCGTGAGCATCAGTTCGTTGGCCGAATCAGTTCTAGGATTGGAATAGATCGTAGATTTCGGGATTAAGACCTTTTTTGAAGGAGTTCCTGTCCTAGTATAGTTTGTAAGGATTGGAAGGGTTTGATAACAGCTCCAGGACTGGAACTGCATTAAAATACTTTAACTGCTTTAACAGCATGAATAACTTTAAAACTAACATATCTATTTAAAGCTACTCTAGCCAGAAGACTACAACGTTACGACTAAATTGTTTCATCTTACAAACATAAATTCTAATCCAAAACTAATTCAATCCCGTTCAAGCTTTTTTAATCAAATTGCCATCCAAACATAATAAATAACACCCGATCCATATCTCAAACGATCGCAAATGATGAAAAATAATCCACAAATTAAAAATCACACCCCAGCTAGATTCCACCGCCTCATGCTAATGCTATTGCCTGCGCTGTCATTGCAATCTATTTAGGCAGAAGCCTAGCCCACTGCTGCACCATTTCGCATTGGATGATCTACGAGCTTCGCAGGCTAATTGACTAAACCCCACCGCCCATAAACTGCCCCATAAAAGGGAAAATCATTGCGACGTCGGGCTGCTCCGCTGCTCGGTCTGCTTGCTCCTCTTCCGGAACTCTATCAAGCTGGGCATCTGATGGCCCAAGAGAAGGTGAAAGATCCAGCGGGTCGGGACGGGGTGGTTAGAAGACTGGACGCCATAAATAAAGTCACCGTTTAAAGCGCGATGCGCCAACGTATTGGTTAGCCCCAGTCGCACCATAAATAAAAGCTCAATGTCAGCGAGGGGAGTGATCGTGTGGTCGCGACCTCGCCCGTCGGATATCAAACAGGACAAAAATTGAGACTAATGCATGCACAAACACCTATCGGAAAGGTAAAGGGATGCCCTGCTGACAGAGCAAACGTGGTGGCAAACTAGTTCAGAACACCGAATTCCACCCTCAAGCCCTCAGCCAACCACAGCTGGTCTGCAGGCCCTTTTCAGCGCAACAGACTGAGGGAGAGAAAAAGAAAAAAAAACACACCCAAAACACAACACACAACGCCCGAGACAAAATGGTTCCATAAAATACGATGTCACATTATCATATCGTCACGAACCGGCCCGGGCTTACCGGTTTATCGCGGGCAGGGTTTCATTTTTGGACTCATAAATTATAGCCCTACCGTGTTGAGTACGGTTCAGAAATTCGATCACCATTCGATCCTAATGATCGGACGGGGCCGGCTTCATTTAATTTGCTGCCGGAATTCGCTACACCGCACACCCGTCCGTACTGGAGCAGAATTTTAATAATTTGCTCATTTCCTAAAAAATCTGAAAATGTCAGCCAGACGCCACAGAACTTCTTCTTCTCATTATGTGTCTAGTTCTAGCTGAACGAGGCAGGAAGGCGGGAGGGCGAATGATGTGACAGAATTGCCTTCTTCAACGAAAGGGAACGTTGGCGTCCTTGAAGCGAGCCCGGGTTGAGATATTTTCGTTCACTCGCTAACTCGATGGCGTGGTTTATCAGTTATCACAACCCTCTAAGATGACCCTTTTGTTAATCCCTAAGTGCATCCTGCCGTGTGAAACTTTCGCTTTCGAGCTGCAATCACAACGCTGTAAGGGCCCTGAAAGACCGTTCATTGTCCGCTTGATCTTGTCACCCTTCAAAAGTCCCTCCTCCCGTCCTAAAAGTTACAGATAACAAATCCGTTCCATAAACATGATCGGTGTATGCAAACACACCTGCTAATTATGATATCGTTCGGCAGGGGCTAACATTTGTCCCGGGAACTGATGGGAGAGAGGGTGAGAAGGACAGACGCATTCAGAAAAAGAAGACCGAACCGTCCAACCGAACCGTCCAACCGAACCGTCCAACCGAACCGTCGAACCGAACCAAAAACTTTCCAAGGTCGTCTAGTAGTGGTAGAAAAAAAGCACAAAGATAAGACAAAGACAAAGAAGCATAAATTGATTATCATTTCGTTGGCGATGGCTTCACGCCGTCACCGGGCCCAAACCGCGGAACGTGTCACATGGCTCTTCTTTGCCCCCCCCCCCCTTCTCCTTTCTCTCTTTCTCCATTCTTTTCGGCGATCTTCCATAATGCATTGCCTTCTTCGCCTGAGTGCTTTTAAATCGATCCCATCCCATCACAATGGGCCAAAAAATATAAATAAAATAAAACGCGCACCTATCCGAAGACACCGATAAGGCTGGACGCTCGCGATGCTCGGTCGAAAATATATTGCCGTGTTTAATCACCGCCGCAAATCGTTTGCCGGTGCGCGTTCGAGCTCGCGAAATCGACGGTCCCGATCGGTTGAAATGCGGAAAACATCGCTTACCGATCGATAAATGCAAATTTTGCTACCTTTTCTTTTTTTCCTATGTTTTTTTTTGTTTTCATTTTTTTATGAAATTCGTTCATTCCGTTCTTTTTTCGCTTGTTTTGGTTAGAATATTTAGTTATAACAAATGACCGTTGGCTTAATGATCCATTTGTGCTAACGGTTGCACATTTAGTTTATTCACTTCACGGTGCATACAGCAATTTGTTGCATTTAAACAATGCGGAGCTTGTTTGGCTTGTCAAACGTCCAATTTTCGATTTCAAACATGGCGATTGTACATGGAGCAAATGGTTACAAAATGGCGCCGCGACTCCAAATGAAGGTGTCATCATGCACACCGACTTCTTCTGGAAGGTTCTGGGCGTAGTGCGAAATTTCGTTTAAATCGCGTTCCTGGAACAAACTTCACCTGGTAGCCTTTGGTAGATGAAAATAAAGACAAGATTTAAAAACTTCACTTAACGGTCGTTTATTCGTTGTTGAACACTAATAATTTACAATAGAACACAGTTCATTTGTGGGTGCGATCGAGCGTATCGATCGGGCTTGTGGAAAAGTTGTTGCACCACCCCGTCTGATGGCACTGTTCCCTTTTTAGCTGACTTTTTGTTCTTGACTGATCGCTCCAAGAGCTGACCGCTCTTCTTCTGCTCCCTGTCGACCGCTCCTTACTTTCGCTGCTGGCTGGCAATGTACTCCAGGGCACGGGCGATCGGCTCGGGCGTCGGCGGCGGCGTCGGCAGATGGTCACCGGTCGGCTGGAAGCCGTTCTCGTCAGCCACATAGTCCACGCGGTACTTCTGGCCATCATCACCGACGTACTCGTAGTATCCCTTGGCGCGCAGCGTCTCGTTCTCCGTGTTGCGGTCATCGATCTTGCCCGACTCGGCGGCCTCAATGTTGTTCTCGTTAGCGTACTTGTAGTAGTATCCATCATCGTTGAACTGCTTCACCTGCTCCTTGATCTTCTCGTATCCCGCATCGCCACCGTTGTTGCCGAAGCGCGAAGCCGTACCCGATCCCGAGCCCGAGCCCGATCCGAAGCGCGATCCACCGGCTCCGCCAGCACCGCCAGCACCGCCAGCACCGCCAGCACCGCCAGCTCCGAAGCGCGATCCTGCAGCACCGCCAGCACCGCCAGCACCGCCGGCACCGAATCCACCAGCACCACCAGCACCGGCACCGAATCCAGCCGAAGCCGAGGCACCTCCAGCACCGCCATCGTTAAACGCACCGGCCGAGAACGAGTTGCCGCTGTCGCTACCGAAGCCCGAGGCACCGAATCCACCAGCACCGGCGTTGCCACTGCCCGATCCGCTTCCGAAACGGCTGCCACCAGCACCTACAGGTTTTTTGTTTTGGGAATCGAAAGACAAGAAGTTGGCAGATAAGACATCCGCTTCCAGGATTTCTTCCCAAGATCCTGACCCAACTGGAGCGACGACTTACCGCTAGCACCAGCACCGCCGAATCCACCAGCACCACCGAATCCACCAGCACCGCCGAATCCACCAGCACCGCCAGCACCTCCGAAGCCACCCTGGCCGCCTACCTTGCCCGGCGCTCCCGGACGATACTTGCCATCGTCGTAACGGCCGCGACCGTCGGGACGCCAGCGGCCATCATCCCACTTCGTCTCGTAGTACTCGGGATAGTAGCGACCGTCGTTCGGGATCGGGGCCTGGCCCTGAACCATCACACAGCCAAACATGGCCAACGCCAACTGTAGGATGGATGCACACAACCAGAACGATCACAAGTTAGAAAAGGCGCACGGAGAGAACGGTGACACTTGCATTAAACACTTTTGCCTCACTTACCAATGCAACACACTTCATCGTTGATACGGTCGTTGGGACTGTTATCCGACAGGAACTCAGTTGTTTGCTGGTGGCAAAACTGTTTGCACTTTCACTGCTCCTTCTCCCTTTAGGCTTAGACTGTGCCGAAAGCAGAAGAACTAATGTTGTAGCATCTTCGCGCTCGCGTAGCTTTTATAGTACGATTTAGCCGAAATGTGCTCCGAAAAACGAAGATTCTGCGTCCGTGTAGACAACCCAGCCAGGCACGCACACACACCGACACACATGGCCTAAGCATACCTTTGACGTCGGCCGTATGCCAAACCAGATAAAATGACCAAAGCCGAGCATCAGCAGCAACAACAGCAACAGCAAAAAGACACACATATCTACACTTTTTGGATCGTTTAGCAGCCAAATCCATACGGGAGGACGGTTTTCGAGCATAGCCCCACTATCGCGCTGCTGATATCTGCAGGCCAAATGGCTACATCTCGTGCTCCCCCCACTACATCCCCCTCCCCATTCGCACTTCGCTGCAGACAACACTCCTGCAGCAGCAGCAACATCGGTCGCTTCTTCTGGTGTTCCACTCCCCGGTTGGACCAGCCCATGCTCTCCGGATCGCACGCAAAGAAGCCACCTGATCTACATATAATATCAATTATAATATATTATAACTTCAGTCCAGTTGTGCGCAACGTCCTTCCCCATGAGGCTTGCGCACACCCGGAACGAAAGCGAGAGTGGGATGGTCGGCTCGGAACCCGAACATCTTTCCTCTAGCGAGCAAGAAAAACAAAAAAAAAACCTAAATAAATCCAAACTTCACGGTTTCTGTCGCCCATCATTCCCCGCACACACTGGTAGAGGGCGTCGTTTGGATGTCACTTTTAGTTTTTTTTTGTGTTTTCGGAAGATCAACAGCACGGCTGGGCTTGGGAATGCTAATGTTCGGGCAGTAAGGACTGCGAAACAGGGCCTGCTGGCTTCCACGGTCAAGTCCTTGAACCAGGGCCGTTTCGCGACCCGCACTCTGAAGACGATTAATCCATCACGGGCTGGGTGAACTTGCTGCTCTTCTTCGGAACGCGATCGGCAGACCGGGTGGGTGTTTGGCTTCATTGAACTTAACTGGTTTTGCATTTTAGCGAACAGTTATCGTTTGCTTCATTCATTTAGTTCGGAGGAAAGATCGATGCAAGTTCACACGTATGATCGTATGATGTAATGCGGACGATGTTGAGCAAATGGGTGAACGTTTCGGAAATCGATTCGATCGTGAGGAAAGGTGTGCTAATTGGCCGAGTGAATGAGGATGGAAAGTATCCTTCTCGCAATGGGAACCAAACTACTGTTATTAAAGCACTTTGAAAATGGTATAAATTCATATTAAACGTAGAACTCAATATTATTTTTTTAACTGTTTTGGGAAAATGTCATATTTTGTCATACGGTAACTCTCCTTGTATATTCTATCAGATACATCAGTTAAATGTTTGAAACATCCTCATATCCCATATTAAAATGGAAAAAAGGTGTAACTAGCTACCTTTTAAATATATTTTGTAGACTTACAGAATTTTAAAAGGTTTTCTATATTTTTTAGCTTAAAGATGTATAGCTACTTTTCTGTGACTTGGTGTATATAGGGGTATAGTCTCATCACAACATTATCCTGTGGCGCATGGGAGAGCAGTTGAAAAGGGATTATATCAATATGAGTCCCTGCAATTAGGCTAACTCTCTGATCCGCTGGGACGGCGTGTAGCTAAATTTATAGGAATATAAATATTATCCTTATATATTGTCGCAGAAGAGAGAATACGCGTGACATTGTACAAAGCACTACAAACAGTTGTAAACAAATAATCTGAAGACTAATGACAGACTAAATTATTGTATAAATATCTAAACATAAGTAGATAACTTTCAAAGAACCACAGAACACAAGATCATACAGTATAAAGGATTTAAGGAATAGGTAAAAGCCAATCAATATTTTGTCTGTGTGTCTAATCAATCAATTGTTCATTGTTAATCAAATGTCCACTCACTGATAAACGTAACAAGTATTTATTGGAGGAGTTTGAGAGGACGCCCTGGCACTGATTCGAAGATTTTTTTTTATTATGATTTAACGATCATTTAAATTTCATCTAAGCTTAACCAATTAGTCGGCCTGTTTCTTTGGAATAATATAGCTCTATCTTTTTTCCGGTTTGAACGATGATACAGAATGTAAAACAGGCAATGGCAACGATAATCCAATATTTGCAGAAAAAGTGGTCTGGTAAGTTTTGTTGTGGTGGACACAAGAGAGGTTGTGTAAACCGCGCTAGTGCACTCGCTTATGTGTACTGGGCTTGGCACCACTCACGGCTAGTAATACTCAGCTGTGGATGTGGGTGTTCGCGGTGCGAGTGCAAGGGCACTCGTTCTCTTCTCTGCCAGCGGTCGCCAGGATAAGACGTCGAGCGGGTCTCCGTCTCTGTTTAGTTTTTATATTATTAACGTGTTTAATTTCTTGTATTCTAATAAATAGTTATACCAACGAATACAACAAGTTTCATGTATCATGAAGAGCTTAATCCGTAGCCAGTGTTGTGGCATTTTTATTACCACAATTCCCTATTTTGCATTTATAAACCATCCCCATCAACTTCCATCAAATCAAAGCAACCCTAAAGAATACCCTCAATTATTCTCGTTGCTGGCGCCAGTTGTATCCACAAAGATAAAACCGTGCCTTTATGTCATTCTTGCTTATATTTAACATTCAACAAGGGGACACCTTCAAAACCACTGAGTAAGCGATGCTGCACAGAGATCGGTGACCGGCTACTGGTAGACCGGAAATTTGCTAATTTTCCACCGCAACTGCCTCAACCGGGTATGCGAATATTCGCAGCTGCATGAAGAAACTCATCGAAGCGTCACCTCCGACAGCAGTTCCGGATGGGTCCGACCGTAGAACCGTGTTGACATTGAGCTGAAAGAGGCTGCGTTCCTGCAAAGCTTCCATGACCCCTGACAATTAGCCGGGCGAAGAAATGCACGGTCCTCGTTGTCTAGCTCGCTTCGCAGTCGTAGCGCTCCTTCCAAATCCCGCCCAACCAACGCCTCATTTAAGGTGGGCCGGCCGGAATCCAGTCCTACGCACAAAATTGTGGCCATAAATGATTAAAGCAGTATGATGAGATGCTGTTCAAATATCACACACGAAGACGACACCGGCGAAGACGGCGCGGACGACAAGTAGATAAGATAGTAGAGCGGAATACATGATTGGAGTGGTTTATCAATTAACATTTATTGGATTTGTTTGACCAGTGCAGCACGATCGATGATCAAGTAGAGCTGGAGAGTGTTTATTGGTTGGATGGGTTGAAAATTAGTAACATGGGTTTATATGTTATATTTTATATTTCTTTTGTTTAAATGTTTCTCAAAAACCGATCATACGATCGACAAACCGCACCTAGATGACTCGTTCATTTGGTCAGTCTACTCCGCTTAACGCCTTCCAAGGTTAACGTGATGTCACTCGATAAAAGCATTTTAATGTATGATAAATGTAATTCGAAAAAAAAAATGTATAATATTCCTCCGCTTAAGCTTATGCTCGACATCGTTAAACATGGCATGTTTCGCACATTGGACGTTGCATTAATTTATGCAACCTTTCCTACCCGGCCGTCCCCCACCCGTCAGTCCCGAAACCCCCCCCCTCCGTCTGTCAAAACAATATAAATTACCGTGCTTTGGTCGCGTCCGGCCGGACGGGGCGCAAAAATTTAATCAGTAAGTTACAATTAATTTCCCACATCCTGTTCCGAGGATCCACGGGTTGGACCCCCGCCAGGTGATGAAATGTTGCCGAGCTAAATTCGGCAAGCACTGGCGCTGCCAATCAAACCCTGCCGAGGTACTTTGGTGGTGAAAAAGGTGGAAATGGTGTGCCAATCATCACGGACACACCGTGTCGCACCGTGTCCAAGAATCCGTCATCAATCTGTTAATTACGCACACTTCTCAAGCCTGGGCAGGGAAGGAAAGGAATAGACATCCTCCATTGGTGAATCTTCCTTAACGTAGACACACGAAAAGTTGGCCCCAACAAGCATCCGAAGGTTAGACGGGAGGAACTCGCTCAACCAGCAAAACAACCGAGTGTCTCCAACAGAGGGAGAGATAAAGAGAGAGAGTGAGAAGTTAGTGAAAAAAAAGAATGAAGACGTACGGCCACCCTCCACCGCCGCTCGGCGACTGGAAACTGGAAAAACTGGACAAATTTAAAGCGGCACGCAGCCTCCATCCGACTGAACCGATCAAAATAAAATCGAATCACAAAACCCGAAAGCCCTGACGCTCCGGCTCGGGGTGAAAGAGAGGCTGGAAAGGTAGGATAGAATCGTTCCAAGGTGAAAGGATGGAGATGAGCTGAAGGGGTCGCGAATTTTGTGCAGTTCCGTATGCAAATTTCGGAGGGTCGCATCAATTCGCCAACAATGCGAAATTCGTTCTAAAACACGGCCGCTGGTAACATTATCTTCACTTTCAACGTTCACGAGGCTGGTGGGATGGTTGGGGATGGTGCCGAGGTGCCAAAGTTTCTTGCCGGAGCAGCAGCTGTAGGAATTCGGAGCTGAAGGCAAATATGCAAATCTTTCTCCCCTGGCACACTCGGCTGAATGTGCCATAAACGAATGATATGCTCTGAACTCGTTTCTACCAGCGAGTCGCATCGCTTGATGTTTTGTTTTAGATGGTGTGCGTTTTTTTTTTTTTTGCGCGCGCGCGGGCGAGCTCATGCTTGCCTCACACATCCCCACCCTTCTTCCAGATCGTGGGCGAGGAGTCACCCAGAAGTCCGAACGATCGTATGGCGCAACCTGTGCCTTTTGGACCAATTCTTGTCACCCGGCCACCCCCTTCGGGCCTGACAGACGAAATATCAAGCGCCTCGGGGCGAAAGACGCATCCTCGGACCCGAGCAGATGACCTACACCAGATCGGTATTCAAATCGAAATAGGCGATAAAATTCAAAGTATTAAGCGTTTGCTCGGCGGTGCTGTGGATATGCCGTGCCGCCCACGGACGGTGATCGAGACGCCGCACAAACACTCAACCTACCCGTCCTCGATTACGCCACAACATTAGTTGCCCATCTTCAAGAACGAAAAGCGTAAGACGATCGCTTCCGGAACCAGTTTTTGTGCCGGAGCCGGAGGTTCGGGTGGAGCAAGCTGGACGCCGTTCTACCGGTTCTTCTGCCCGAAATAGATCAGCAGACGCCATGCCAAGCCAGCAAAACAGGATGCGAGCCGACGTGAACCACCATAATGTCAGCACCATTTCCAGTGCTTTCCATTTCATCGTTCTCACACACCGCCGAAATGAAGTGAAAAATTTGCGAATGGCACGAAATCGAAAGTAAAGCAGCGGCAAGCAGGAAAAAAACGATGGACGAACATGTGCAACAACCTTATCGGTCTTTATGGCTGCCTGGAGTCGTCATGGTTCGAGCTGAATGGAATTTTATGGGGTTGGCCTAAAAGAGGCGAAACCATTCGTCACCAGCATGTGTTGCATTCTGCTTATTATCGTGGACGGATCAGACCACCGGGCCCAACATTTTTACAGCGCGTTGTTGGAGCTGAACCAAATGTCATCTCGTAACGGCTATAGGCTATGAGAATGAGGTAATTCACTCCCGTGCAGGAGACGCGTAAAAAAAGCTGACAGAATGGGTGATAGTAATCCGAGGAAAAGGAAATGCAGAAAAAATGGCGTGCGATACGATTGGCAAAGATGCAAATTAGCATACCGGAGCTGCCTTCGGTAAGTTAGATTGAAGGAATCTTTGGCAGACACTTGTAAGCGTGACACAAGCAGTGTCTAGCTCTAGAAGCTTTGGAAGAGCAGCTTTAGAACATCATAGTTCTGACTTTCTGCCTCGGTTTACTCCTTGGCTCTAACCATCTGATGGAAATGTTTTGTAGCGTTGTACCATTTAAGCGCTACGTAATAGACCCTTTGGAATGATTTGCGATTATGAAGCGTATAATGCTGAAAGGTGTTTTACATTTGAGCGCCTCCTTTAGATCGCACCCTTAGCTAATGATGCCTAATCCTCAAGGGATCTGCCATGTTGGTGCTCTCTGGGACGATGCGGAATGCTAATTCGGTTATATACGATCCAACGTGATTAGCATAAATGATCGCGTGTACGAGGGAGAAAACATCGCCGCAGCAGTGGGTTCTGTGACGTTTGGCAGCTTTCCCATGCTCGAAAGCTTTCAGATTGTGTGCAAACGGACGTTAAAAGCTTGATGGTTGTATGCTACATTTAGGGGTTGATGTATTTTAAAGCTTTTATTTCCATTACAAATGCACTTTTGCGTTGCAATAGACTAGGTTGCACAGAACTTGAACCATTTTAAATTGTTTCGTGTTGTTTTTCGTTTTATTTAAACGTTTGTTTTTAAAAGGTCAAGTCCTTCATAAAAAAATGTTATTGTCTAACAGACATCTGGTGACTCTGCCTTTTCTTCTATCTCCTTGGATACTCAATAATTAAAAATGTTTATGTGAAATAAAAGCAAACCATCAAACCATTTGATATTTCATATACTAAACCAACATCCGGCTCGAAACGGCTCGGTTGTCTTATTAGTCTAATTAGTCTGGGTAGCGGCGTTAAGCCTGGGTCGTACGATCAGGCCCGACGTTGCATCGAATCTCATTCGGACCGCTACCGCACCCCAGACGCAGGATTGACTATTTTGATATGGACACTCAGCCACAGAAAGAGCCAAAGCACATTAATGCCCTGGTTAAGTCTTGACCCTACTGGGTTGTTGTGCCACCCAAGGAAGGAAGGTAATATGAATGGGACTGTTTATTAGCGGAATCTTTTTTAATTTAACTCATTACTAGTAGTTTTCAGAATTCTACAATTCAAATAATATTCAATTTTGTCACATGTACCATTAGACATATATTCCCTATTGGACCTTCTAATACAGTATTCATATTTAGGATTTTACCGGTTTCTAACCATTTTTAATTTTACGAAGTAAAAAATAGAGCTTCTTTACTTTTTAAACAATTTTTTGTACATATTAATCACCAACGACATCAGCTGCTGTGGAATGATCATTTAGAAAATTTACTTGGTTGGTCTCTCTCTCTTGGTTCTTTAAATTGACCATACTCCGAAAATTATAAGCTTGTAAGAACTGTTTATCAACATAATACTTTTATCTTTGACTGATTTCTTAAAACTTCATTTTCCTCGATTTTGTTTAATTTCAAGTTAAAAGAAATTTTTTGGAACGAAGTATTTTTTCATCAAAAACAAACCAATTTATTTGTTTGTGGTCGCACTGAATTTACTTCAGCGAACATTTTTACTTATGGAAAAACCCTTGTACATCTTCTTGAAATTGAACTTGCTCAAAAGGATTCAGTTTGTATGATATATATTTTGTCTTATAAACTATAGCTTTGTTTCATTTCTTTTCAGATTTTTGTATTTTTTAATTTTTTTATTATGAGTTGGTGTGTCTTATATTTAATCACATACATTTCAATTTTTATCGTGTTGAATTAACCCAACTGCATACAAGCTTAACTTATTGTACTGCTATGGATAAACCCTCATAGTTCCAGAGCATCATCACCAAGGTCATCGCAGGTAGAGACCGACCTTGACCGACTATGAAACTGACAACTACGAACCAAATAAAAACGGAGAAAGAGAAGACGATGGCTACAAAAAACGCGACTTTATTGGCATATCTAATCGACATACAATTCTTCTCATTTCACGATGTTTTTGGTACCAGGGATGTGAACGGATTTTTTACAGATGTATTTAAAAGATCTTGCGTGGCTTTGAATAAAAACTTAAGTTTTATTATTAATAGGTTTTGGTTCGTACCGGATTTTGTAATGCAATAAACAGTTCTTCCAATTTAATCTCGAGCACGGGTACCACCTGTTGATGGACGAAGGCGTCAAAATCGTTTAAGTGCATCCCACGCCATGCGTCCGCAAATCACGTGGTAACGACGTGGTTTGCGACGTCATTCGGAAAATGCCGGAAAAACGCATTGCCCAAGCCGAACGACGAGCAAGAGCTGTGGAAAAGGCAAACAATGGTCGATTCTATTCGATTTTTCAACACCCGGCTAGGTGACCGATATTGTACACCCAGATTTTCACACCCAGTGGGACCACGTGCACCACGGGGTGTTTGCTATCCGTCGTCGCCACGTTTGTGCTGTAGTGCGCAGTAGCGCCGGTAAGGAAAAATAGAACGGCGTAATTTTCGTTTTCCATGACGTAACTAGCCATCGCAGGACGATGTTTGCTGTCCTGTAGGTCGTTGGGAAATTCAGATTGCGTCATCGTTTTTCGTAGAAAAGCCTCTGAAGCTATAAACTGGATGATGAAGATTTTCCATTGGGCAAGGTGCCACAAAGGGTATACTGTGCATCTGTGATTCATCGGTATTCTGAAACGGTATGAAATCAACACAAAAAATGTGTTTGAAAATTAGTTTGGGGGAATTGAAGCGGGAAACGTTTTACACTTTGCAAGCTGTTCTCGTTAGTCAAAGATCTATTCTAGTGGACTATGCGCTTTCGAAAGAACAACTCACAGCTACAATTCATTTTTTTTTATTAAAACATTAATAATTGATGAAAAACTCAACTAGCCCGAAATTGCACTACATTTAAAAAGCAAAGTGGCGCCATCTATCGCCCGAGCCAGGACACAAACCACCCTTCTACTGTACGGCGCTCTACTGCACCACTCAACACCCGCGTATAGACGCGACTGACAGCACCCAGCCGTTCAACACAACCAAACTTGACGACCGTACGGACACGCCAATACAAACACACGCACAACTACACACACAGAGACCACAGGGTGTCCACCAAACGGGGTTTCCACACACTTCGGTTGCGTGCGTATCGTCGTGAGCAGTGCGAGAGTGCAGTGAAAAATCGTGTTCCGAATTCTTCCGTTGCGCGGAAAGGTTGTGTGTGTGGCCAGCTTTTGTGAAAAATCAAGTCAACCTCCATCGCCCCCTTTTACCCCAGCTGAAGAGGTGGAAAAAGAAGTTCCAGCGGAAGCGATCCTTCACTCGCAAGTTCACGAAAAAGTAATGTCTGCAAGACCACCGTCCCGTGCGGAAAACGTGTCGCCAACGAGGCAACCCCACCTGCAGGGGGTGGGGGGTGGGGTTTGGCGAGAATGAAAGAGGATATTGGAAATGCTGAAAACCCTGAAAACGCGTAGGATGGGAGATGGGTGGGAACATTCCCTCGGTGACAGTGGCCTGAAAAGTGGTAGGAGCTAGGAAGGTGGCTTGGCAAGCCAGGCATAGTTTAAGGCTGCAGAGTTTGTCAATCTGCTAGAGGGAAAGTGCCTTGCCGCCATTGTCAAAAATTCGTAGCCAAAGGTCTATGGGGGTTTCCTTTTTCTGCATTCTGTTAACATTGCAGTTGTGTGCGAACGAAGGATACCATGTGTACGCCATGAATCCTTTTCTAATTGTCTTTTTTTCCTTGTCTTCTGTGTGACAGAGGCCCTGTCAGCTTTTCGCGTGTCTTTCAATATTGGGGATTTTCCTAGCCAAGCAGGCGAGAGACAAAAAGGGAAGAAGAAACGGCAAACGGAAGCAGCGATCACGAACGGCAGAAGGGAGAATTAAAAAAGTAGTCCGCACGTGTGCATTTGTGTGTGTGGTTCTTTGTGTGTGTGTATGTGTTAAGGTCTCGTCTTTCGTCTGGCGTTTGTGTTGTGTGAATGTGTGTGCGCACGCGGCTGCCTCCCTCTTTGTTTCTTTGCCCGCTGCCGTCAGTCTAGCCGTAGGGAGACAGAGAGGGAACGCGAAACCATCGAAAACGAGCTAGCATGAGTGTAAGGGGTAGGAAGGACGCGGTGGGGTGGGAGGGGGGTTGGTTAGTGCAGCCAACCATATTTTTTACAGGGTGTGTAGCACGATACGCAATGCCAGCGTAACCAGTCAGTCCGCGATCAGCGTTGTATGAATTCCGTAGTAGCGAGCGAAGAGAATACCGCGCCGTGTCGCCTTCGTCGCCCCGAAAAAGGGAAGAAAAAGCCGCGTGTTATAATTTCCCACCTTTTTTTTCCCACTCCATCCCGACAGGAGAAGCTCCGGAGTGTTTTTCGACGGCCGCTTTCCCGTGTAATAATCGGTGCAATAGTTTGGCGCCCCTCTCTTTCTCACACTTCTTCTCTCACTCTCGCACACTCTGTGTGAGCTGGCTGTGCGTGCGAGCCGACGGTGTGTGTGGATCAAGCAGCAGTAGCAGCAGCAGGCCTTGTGTGTGTCGTGCTTGGGTTTGGTGAAAGTGGTGTGCAGGCAAAATTGCGAAACACGGGAAAAGTTAGGTCGCTCCCTTGTGCCCGGTGCCGGTACCAGAGTTGTGTGCAGATTTGGCCGTGTCGCCCCTGAAGCGGCAGCAGTGCGCGGTGTGTTAATTTGTGCCGAATTTGAATCGGTCAGTTATCGGCGGCCGTGTCCGGTCGAGTCGCTCGCGAAGGCCAGTGCCCTGTGTACAGCTGTGTAGAAGCGCGCGCTGCAGAGTGTCCAGCGCCTTAACTCTCTCCCACACACACACACACGCGTGTCCAGCCGTGTGTATTTCGACGTCAGCGCACGCGGTTCCGTCCCGTTGCAATCGCTAATTCAATGTGTATGGCTTTAGTGGTGAGTATATCCAACGGTGTCCTTGATCCTGTTTTTGCAAAATCAATCCCAAACCCAAAAAAAAATTTCCCTTTCAAATATTCAATTTTGCACGCACGGCTTTATCAGTACGATCCTGTAAAGTTAAGCACTTGTTGGTGTGTATGTAATGTTCAATTTCGACCGTGATAAGACCGTGTGATCCTCTCTCTGTCTCTTTTCCTCACAGCATTTTTTTAAGGCGGTGGTTATCTTCTTTGTCGCCCCTCTTCACACCACGCAATCAATGGCAATCGACGTTCGGTGCCGCCTCTGGCCACGGTCACGATGGGCGTTCAGTGCGGTTGTGGCTGTGTGTGTCCGCTGAATCTCGGAATCGAACGGAATTGGCTTCAATTTCATTCCAGTTTTGGACTTTTGTTACGCGGATTGGTCGGAGCGGATGGGGTGGGGTTTTAGAGGGAGGGAGGAGTAGGAACAGATGGTCACATGCCACATCTTCATAGGCGTGGGCTGTGACGTTTTTTTTCAATGATGGCTACCAAACTTTCCTATACTGTGGTTGTGGTGGTGTGGTGGCCCCCTTGGCAACTGGCATGAATTGCTTTGATTGAACGTGTCCTGTTTGGGTTGTACGGGAGTTGCCCGGAACTGACGGTAGCCTTTGCAGGAGTGACATACGGGGAAAACTGTCTGATGACTGAAATTTAGAGGCAAACGAAAAGGTTCGATGGAAAAAAGGGTGTTTCTCTGTGGAAAAGGTGGGGAGTATTGGCGCATTAGTGAACGGCTTGAAACGGTACAGTGTGCGAACGGAAACTGTAACATCGATAAGCTAAGGGCCCGAAGTTGTTCGATGCTCGTTGCTGTGGCCTTTTCATATTAAGAATTGACCATCCTGCCGTAAGCTACTCAAATTGCAAAAGTCCATTTGTGGCTTAGACCTGGCCTTGATAAAAAAAAATGTGCCACAAAGATGAAAATGATTTTATGTACAATTTAGAATGGTTAGAATGGTAAACTACTTTTGCTTCTAGATGATAAAGTAAAGCCTCCAACATTCAATTAAAAAAATGTTTTTAGCTTGTTGTGAAGGAAATTAATTTTGAAAAAATTATGTAACATAATAATGTAATGCAAAATAAATAATAAGTTAAACGCAGTCAACATATTTTGATTTTCTATTGAATTTAAATTCTCTATTCTCTATCGAATTGAATATTCTATCGAATTTAAAAACTGTCCCATGTGCATGACATAAAAGTCAAGGAGAAAAATTCTGGTGAAGTTGATTATTGTTGATTTCTTCAAACCAATATAACTACTATCCTTATAACAGAAGGAAGAACAAAAATACATAGAAACAATTGAACTAGTGGAATGTCGTTGGGAAGTATATAAAAAATCTTGGAAAGACATGCATGTTTCTTCTTAAAAAATGCTGCGTCGAACTAACTGAGGAACATTAAAAAATATCAACAATTTGAGGATTTTAAGTAGTTAACTTCTAGTTTTACGGTTTATAAGTATCCTTACTCCTGAAAGAATTTAGCTTATCTAGGCAAGTGGTGAAAGATGTTGACTGATGCAAAGCACCATGAAATTAATGCACCCTTGATTGCCTGAGTAACTTCTCATCATCACTTGATTTCGTCCGGATAGTTCACGATGTAATTTTAATATCTCTTGACACGTCGGAACACGGGGTGATGGACCCATAATTGCCTTCCCCTACCGATTCCACCTGGCTCCTCTCGATCTGATTATAGTGTCCACGCGTGTGTGTGATGACGCGCATCCAAAATTTTCCGATAGTCACCGATCCGACCCCGACGCCGGTTCAGTCGCTTCATATTCTTCCGTATTCTTCCCGCGGTGGACAAGGGACTGGGCGCGTATAAATTCATAATAAGCTCTTGCTGGGTGGGTGTGTCTGCCCGACGCGTCTCGACCAGTCTTCTTGTTTGCTGTAGTCGTTTTTTTTCTCTTCATTTCAGACAGAGCTCCTTCGCGCATTTCTTCTCTCCGTCCGTCACAGAACAAGCAAATGTCGTTCTACCGAGGACTTGCGGTTGCGTGAACGTTGCGTTAACAGCAAACACACACTGTTGCCAACCGCTTACCGATCGAAACGTGTCTCTCTGTCACTGGGAAAGTGCTGGACTGTGACTTTTTGATGAAGAGGGAAATCCTTCTCACTTGATTGGAGCCAGCACTAGGCACACTCAGATTTGATTATGGCCCATTCGGCCGATTGGGGGCAAGCCCTGAAGCCCCCTTTCAATAACGTTCAATTTCCCCGTGCTGAGTTTCCCAGGAACCGTGATTGGTGGTCGAGGTGCAAAACCATCACACGGAGAGTCGTGTTGGATTGGGATTATCGATCTTTCGCGTTTCTTGGGAGTTCCCGAAATGGGACTGGTTGAATGTGTTAGGTTGTGACTTTACATGAAAGGGTCGAGTTACTTAATTTTCCCTGTCAACTCAAGGAGCGGAGTGAGAGTAGATTTGTTATTTCGAAAAAAGCTATTTTCGGAGGGGCAGACGTTGAACCCAATGGTTGGCCTTGTTTGAAAAGGAAAGATCTATGATTATTTAATCACAATTTACGATACATTCATCATGAAAGTCATCCCTTTGCCTGTACTATCATTTTGCATAGTGTGAGGGGTAAGCTTTCTGGTTCCACAACTGCTGCCCTCAAAAGCGCTCCCATCGTCCCATATCCCGGCCCAAGAACAAAGAGTCTCATCGGGCCACGGATAAGCGCGTTGCTGAGGCGCAAAGGAGGCAAGGCGAAAGGGCGAGAAAACTATCGTACCGTGTCCTACATTTGGTGGAGCAGAAATTTCCTTCCCTTCTCGCTGTCACCCCATCTAGTGTCCCGGTTTATTGCCCCATGAAAAGGATGGTCGGAGGAGTGCTGCTGGTTCGAATTTCCAGCTTAACCTCTTTCAACAACTACCCGTTAGTTAGATTTCTTTCTCTTTCTTACGAATCCAAGCGAGAGAGAAAATCCACCTTCTATGCTCTCTCATAGCCAGCAGTGGTGATATGATGGTCTATGTTGCGGTAGGGTCGGGAAAATGGGTTGGGAAAACGTGCACGGCGCAGTGCAAAAGATGTCGATGATTGTGGTTACGGTTGCCTAGGTTTCGTGGTTTTCCGCGGACCGATTCGGAACCTTTGAACTATGAACGGTATTTGATTGCTTTGAAGTGTGGTACAAAATATCATTTCTTGCTACTACCAGTTATTAAATCATTTGCACATGAATGCGAATCATTCCGTTTGTCGCGTTTCCTGGAATTTGAATAGAGATTTTGTATATATTAATTAGGAGATAAATTGTGTCATTCTTTATATTATACGTTTTTCAATTAAACTCACTTCTGGCCGTTGTCCCAACGCTGGAATCAGGCGACTTAAGAAAATGTTAAATATATTTTAGCTTTCTTTCTCGCTCATTTGCGCCAACCATTGCGGTCTCGATAGCTATGACAATTTTGCCGCCTGCTTTTGGACGAAGTTAGGAAATAATGATTTTAATAGCATGTCCTTGATGGAAACCCCTCGAAGACGCAAAATGAATAAAAATCAAAAATACGTCTTTTTATCAAATTGACAAAAAATTGCAAAATGTGTTGCAGAGCAAAACACGTATCTTTTAATTTCATTTTTAATTGTTTTCTTTTTAAAACCAATTACTTGTTGTTGTTTAAATATTTATTTCTATCCATTTTTAAGATAATAATTGTATGACCTTCAAACAGTAGTAGCAGCTCACCAAAGGCATGCAACAGTCGTAAAAGTGACAAACTATTATCACTGTTGGCCAATTTGCAATCAACTTCTCACAGCACCTAGCCTGTCTAATGCCATTTACAATCGTTCCATGTCCGATGCTCCGGAAAACAAACGTCCTGGCCGAGTTTGTTTACATTGGATAAACAATCCCGGCACGGTGATACGCCGTAGAGTGTGTTATTATGCTCGCTCAGCATAAAATGTGACTGTGCAAAGGCACGAGACACGCAAACTCGGTGGCAATATTTCGTGACTGAAAGTATGTGACCATAAATAACTCTATCGCAGGTTGGAAATGATAAAATTGCAATTGGTGTTCTCAGCGTTCTCTTTCTCCTTCTAGTGGCCACGTTGATGCTTTATTAGTTCGATATTGCAATAGATTTCCCTGGCCCGAATTTCTTTGGGAAAATAATTTAGTTTATGTCTAAGACAGAGTTTGAGCTATGTGCAACAATTTATCACAAAGTAAATGGATTTAAATTTAATTATAATTTAATTAATCAACTCCATCGAACCTTTCCAAAACCGATCCAGACAAAGCGACCGTCACATCCCTTGCAGTTAATGCGTTCCTGTTGGATGGCTATCGTTGCTCGTTGAAGTGTCCTGCCCTCTCTCATTCCGTTTGTCTCCCCTGTGTCACGTTCCTGTTCCCACCGATTGGAAAACGCATCAATGGTACACGATGCGCACTGTGCCTTCCTGCTCATCGAGCTTCCCCTTTTGTTCCGCTGGTTCTCTTTACTGTGTGCGTTAAGGTTACAGCCCATTTTTTATCCGTCTAGACAAAATTTCCTCTCGCGCGTCCTCTCCTTCTCCGCAGGTTAGGTTTCCCCTCCCGTTTTTTTTGTTTGCTGTCAGGAAGGGACTTTTCGGCCGATTCCAAAATAAGGGAATTCTCCCGTGTGGCCCTTCTCAAAATTTTGTGCTGTAGTCCAACTGGCCGGAAAGTGCTGTTCGACGCACGAGGCTTGACAGGGACGGTGCACAGGCTATATGGCACTTTTTCCCCGAAAAAACGGACACATCTCAGTAACCGGGCTCGAATTCAAAAAATGCATTACTTCCAAAACTACCAAATTGAAAAAAGTTATTTAAATATTCTCTATAATTTAGTTCATTTCAAGCGCTCTTCTGTTTGATAATTCATTAAATTAATTGATTCGAAATAATAATCCAAAGTTTTCTGCATAAAGCTGAAACATCCAACTGTTTTCTAATCATATATAATTCGAATATAAGAACCTTAACTTCTTTGAGACTACAGCCACCCATAAGCTGAATTTTGCTAAAATTTAGAGTTTTATGGATATTTTACTACGTCGTAACAATTTGTATAAAAAAATTAAATAAGTGTTTCATTTTAGTCCTAAGTATGAGTTTTATTGAAGAAACCTTATTGAAAGTACAGTGTTACTGAATGGCTGATCCGGTAATTGTTCTAGTGATTAAACGTTACTATGGTTTATTAAAATTGTTTCTAAAAAACATATGAAAGTATTTTTTTAGTCTAGGATCTGAACTTGATTAATTTTCAAGAAATCTAAACTAATCTAAACTAACTTAACTAATTAATTTAGAGGTTTTTGCTTGCCCTATGTCTACATCCGGCAATGCGGTTGAGACATAAAAAATTGTCTATACATTTATGGATTAAATTTCGGTCGTGCTGTCTAGCCTACGTCCCGGATTGAATTCAATTCCATCCCTTGTTTGTTACTGCAATTTATTCCATGGTTGTTATAGAGAGAGGACAAGTGCTTCGTGACAAAGGGCCCCTATGCCCAGTGGCAATGCATTAATTCGTACTCGTTTCATTACCACAATAGAAGCCAAATGTTAGACATCACGTCCTAAGCAGTTGGCAATTTGCTCTAGGCCTCGCGTCACACACAAAACCCCCAAAAGACGCGTCTACCAAAATTGAAAAGAAAACCCTCAAACCCTTCCTTGGTTCTACTTTTGGGACATAATTTGCATGCTTAGAATATGTGAACAAAGGCAAACACACACACACGCTGACGGACACACGGCGGTGGTCGATCGCAAAGGTTTAAGGAGCAACCAGAAGAGCAGCATGATCGCGTTTTGTCAATGTGCAAATACGAGACGGCAGGGTTTGGCCTTGAACCGGGTTAATGGCCTCAATTCTTTCTCGATGTGAATGCGTGCAGCGTAACAAAACGCTCTTCCTGCCGGGAAGGTAAATGTATGTGTGTAAGTGTGTTCGTTTGCTTCCTTTTTTTTTTTGGTTTTCCGTTGTCTTCCATGGTTTTTGTGATAGTAGATTTTGATTAAATTACAGGCAACATTTTTTGTATCATATTCACATGTTAACACACTTTTTCGTTAGATTGAAAAGAACCATTTGCAGTCATTATTTTATTGTGCGTTGCTGCCTAAATTGTACAAAATTGTATGAAAATTGCCTTCCCCGAAACGCTTTATTACACTAGTGATTTGTTATGCGATAACTTAACAAGAAATGGTTACGATGTGGTCGGGGAAACCAGGGCTTGGCTACCAGGCAGGGCAGGGCACAACAAGTCAAGCGCCCGAAGCAATTTCGTTCCTTGTTTTTCCCTCCCGAAAAGTCAATTCACCTTTCGTCCGCATGAGTCCGTCGGCTTTCTGCTCCATTTTCGCCAGAGTTGGGAAACGATATGGGTGTAGCAAGCTAGCTGCACATATCAGCATGACAAGGATGAATAACGTGTGTCAGCCCATCCCTGTTTGCTATTGTGTGCATGATGCGTTGATGCATCCCTTTGCTGCATATTGCATTGCGAACTGCATGCATCGGATGGCTTGGTGTTGGGCCTTGATTTAGAAGTGAATGGAAGGAACTTTTTTACACCGATTAGCCTCTTTATGAGAAGGATGAAGAATTTTTAAAGCTTTACAGTGGACCCTCCTATAACGAGTATCCCTTTGAACTAGTTTTTTTTCTTATAGAAAGCAAACCTAAATGCTCGACAAATATCAAGCGAACCAAAGTTGATTAAATTCATGTCTTTAAAAACTGAGCTCATGTTCGCCAATCGAAGTGACATTTTAGAGTTTGTGAGAAACTCGTTGTGTGGATTCAATACAACCTTTAATACATTTACACAATGAGATGAAAAAATGTACCGAGAGCACAAATTATGCTGGTCGTTATGTTTAATCTTTCACAGGGATATTTATTCTATGAGAAATGAGAAAAACTTGTTATGAGAAAAAGTCGCTAAAAGAAGCATTCGTAATGATAGAGTCCTCAACTCAGAGAGTTATGGTATGAAGTTTTACTCCGAGTTGATGGTGTTACACTAGTTAATTAATTCTTCACCTCACACCATTCAATGATTTAACTTACTCTGGAGTTTAATGACTCGCTCTGCGCTCGAATCACTCTGAGCTAATTCTCTGGGCCCAGTAGCAAATCACTCGGTAGTTGAGTTTACTCCTAAAGAGTTATCAAACTCACGAGTGTAACAAACCGACTCGTGATACACTTTACTTCATTTTTAATAATTAATTTTAATTTATTTTTATTTTTTTCCGTAGTGACTTTTAATTTAAATTGAATTTAAACATAAGTTTCCTTCGAAGGGAAAACACTTAAATTTTGAACTCGTATTTCTTTCCTTTGCACAATAAAAACACGTGCTTCCCTTCGGCCATTGAACTTTCCGTGCATCGTCACGTTGTACTGGCAAAAGCCTCCAACCTTCGAAATGTCCATCCAATGTGTGTGTGTGCGCTGGCAACTGAGAAATGCATTTTGTGCGGGAAAGCGATACACGCCAACGACGTTACAAGGTGCATCGAAATTATCTTCCAATTCGCTTCATAACAATCTTTGTCTTCTGTAGTATTGTTCTTCTTTGTCTTGCAATGTGCGTTCTTCGGAATGCATTCTGCAGCGTCGTTGGTGTGACGTTGGTGCATTTCGCTTTTCGCCGTACGTTCTACGTTTTCTCTCTCTCTCTCTCTCTCACTCTCTCTCTTTCTCTCTCCCTCTCTCACACTCACATCTTGGTTGCAACGGACGTCATCACTTCCTCATTGACGCACAAAGAGAGTGGCAGGGCATCCCCCAAACCTGAAGCGTCATCTTACGCGTATGGAAGGCGTTCTTCCTGCATCTGCACTCTTGTTTTTGGGTTGCACGTTGCGTTGAGTTCAACGATCCCGATTTGCACTACACCATTCGATCGTGGGGGAAATGAGGGGGGAGAAGAATCGTGAGACCCTTTCCTACCGTGGGATAAAAGCGACCATGTGCCAAGGGTGTGGGTTGTGTTTGGTTCTGCTTCTCTGCGTGCTGTTCTTTCCTGTTGGTCAGACTACAAAGTGCATTTTACTCCACCCGGAAAGTGCATTGAACTTTCCTGTGAAGTCAATACACTTGGTGACCGGCAAAAAGGAACGATCTGCACTAAAGTGTGCCGGAATGTTGTATCGAAATGATGTCAAAATGGATTCTACTGCTAATTAATATTTTGGAGTAGTATATCCTTATCTAAATGGAGTTTAGTAATCCAATCATATCATTAATAGTATTCCCTTTCGACAGAAGATCAACTGGACTTGTTTTTATGTGCGGCACTAAATTAAACATACCAGGACCAGGATGCAAGTATCATTCGGATTGTTCTCCCGTATTGAGGAGTGACTATCCAACATCTTGCTAATAATAAGTCTCGTAAGCCAGAAATGGATTCATCTAGGAGGTCGTTAAGCCTAGAAAAAGATCCTGTTAAACTCCAAGTGTGTGTTCTAAAGTACTGGTTTATGTCTTTACCTTAAATTTTGAATCAAGGTAAGATGGTTGCTTATAGGGCTGTATTTATTATCCATCAAGCGATTGATTTTATTAACTTTTGCCTTGGAATGGCCGTATCTCTTGTTGGTGGAACATGGGCCAGATTTGTTATGCAGAATCATGCCATCAATTAAATAGATGGAGCTAACTCACAAATCCTGAGATAAATGAGACTTTGAAAGGTTTGTTTCACTTTTTAAATTAGAATATCATGGGATTTTAGTGGTAGAAACGAAATTTATAATATTTTGAAGTCATTTCAGTCTGTTTAATTCAGTGAAGAATCTCGCCATAGCGTCAATATGATAAGGAGGGTGTTTACATCGAGCTGAACTTTAACTTCGCCGTATTCTTGCATTTCCTAAGAGACTCTACACGCTGCTAATTAGATAAATTTTGAAATTTATTACTCAAATAAAATGGACACACCACTTGAATGTCGAAAAAAGGACGAAATTGCTGCATCTAATGCGTCTCTGACTATAGAACTGTCTGCCAACTACGGAACAAATATAGCACGATCACGTGATTATTCCGTACAATTAATTTCTTCAACTGTCTCTTCCCTCATAAAACCAATCAAGAAGCTTTTTTTAAGAATAACGAAAGTTATTTCACATAATTTTTCGTGATGTAATCATACGACGATTGTGTGCTTGTATGATAATGATTGTTTTCTTTCTCCGTTTATCTCGTTTTAGGTAAGTGTGTCTTTCGGTACAAGATGGTGATGAAATGCCGAACGCAACTCCGGCGAGCAGCCCTGCACCGCTCTCGACCACTAATGGGAATCCATCACGCACTCAATCGATGGTGGTGATAATGATGCATGTTGCGTGCAGAGAAAGGGCTCTGAAGGGGGAGAAGGTGGTAGTGCAGGAGGAGCACAGTCACATCTCATCCGTCTTTCAGCTGGTGGCTTCTGACAGGCGCACCATTAAAATAGGTCATTCCATCATGCCTAGAAGACGCGGTTGCGTTTCGTTGATACGTTCGTCCTTCGGCAGGAACGGCAGGATCGTGAAAGGTCAAATGTGCGACACACACACACATACACACAAACAAGCACGTCCTCGTGGCCAGTTTGTGTAACTGGGTTGTGTGTGCACGTCAAGCGAACTGATAAAAATATCCAACGCGAAAAAACAAAAAATCGATAATCGGTAGCAGCAGCCGCAACAAACAGTTCCCGTTTCATTATGCCCTTGCCTCGGACTTGCAAAGGACGCATAATGACGCTGGTGGTTGTGCACTCGGAAGTCGGAAAGCGGAAGAGGAAACAGAGTCGGATGCCTTTTTAACTTGCGCTGGCTTGACAATAATTTCGCGTGCCATTGGATATTTTGTCGTTACATCATGCTCTGTTTTGCCTGCAGGCAGGTGGAATGGGATGTACAACTAATTGTGTGCGGCATACATTTCAACTACATTTTTTGAAGCATTTTCTGTGTGACAAGTGCTTCCGGTTATTTGCTTGCAGTTAGTACCTTATCGATTCTCCCCCGGAATCCTCGCACAGCCAGGGATGATAGATGGGCCACAATGTTTGTTTGAAATTAGTTTTAATTACCCTACTCAATAGTACAAAATGTTCCTTTCCCTGCATGGCGACGGTCCGGAAGGAAGCTAAATTAGATTGCTTTAGGACCGATAAGAGGCTGCTCGTGTTCGTTAAAACTAATGGACAGATAATAGAAAGCAGATCCCGCATCCGGGCAGCAGACACTGAGCTTCGCTTCATTCGTGTCCGTCCAGGGTCACGTTTTTTGCTTTCCATTTCGAATGCAAACTAGGAAGTTTCCAGCACACTTGACCTTTGGACGGGATACCGTCTCGTAATGGATGTAACGTGACAATACCGCTCCATGAATGCCGGTTATGATGATCGTTTCCATAAAGTAGTGGCCCCATGTTTTGGAGCGCTAAAGAAAAACACCTTCACTCGTAGACAACGGACAAGAAACGGGTCTGCACGTGGCACCAGTTTCCTTGTGTCGGTGCTTGGTGATAGTTAGCTGCTTTCGGGAGTTTGTGTTGGCACACGGAGCTCGAACCGTTGACAAAAAACGTGCTAAAAACCATGCGCTAATGGTGTTAATGGGATAGGCTAGAAGTTTTTACTTGGAAAACTTCAAGTTCTTTGTGAATGTTTGTGCTTTATGTAAGATAACTGGTTTTACGTTTGTTTGATCTAAGTTAGTTAAAATTGTACTGACCTTATGCTTTCTTCGTGATCTAGAGTTCTTTCGGAAACACGTTTATGTTATCAAGATAGTTATAAAAAAAGGAAAAAAAATAGTCTAAAAATAGTTCATTGAGCGACACTGAGACGCAGAATCGCATAACCTAATTTTCTGTATTTCCCCCCCAAAGAGGGGCCCATTTCCTGTGTCAATCGGTCGTTTTTGCGCGTCCCCTGGTACGGTCCTGCGTAACGCGCGTCCTTGAACGAGAAAATTCACTCGCATCACGAGCGAATGATAAATTTAGACAATCGTTTTGCTTTTTTATCTTACTTTGTGCATAGACAACAGCTTCGTGCCGATAATGTTCTGCTTCGCAAATCAGCATTTTGTGATGAATGAATTTTTAGATTTTCCGCATATAAACGTCGTCCTTGCGTAAATAACTAGGCCACCTAGCCGGCGATACACCATTTTAGTTTGCAAATGAGGGATAAACGAAATAAAATGAAACAAATTTGTTACACTGCATTGTAAGTTAACGTCTTGCGTGGGGGGAAGGCTTGTAAATTACGTTTTATATTTATTTACTGTCTCGTTCATTGGGAAAATATTGACCAGCATGCCCTTCCCGTGCACCGTGGCGCTGTTGTGTAAACGTATTTTCTTTCCCCTCCGAGAGTGCAAATTGGTGTCGCGCTCAATGGCGCCCCGGGGTTCGAGATGTCTTCTAAATCGTTTGCAAACAAAAACAACTTTCCATCCGTACCGTGCCGATCCTCGCAATAGGTAGTAATTATAAATGGGATGCTTTTTCCGGCTTCTTCCCCACCTTCGCAACCCATTAGAGTCTGTGTTTTAATGAAAGAGAGGATGCTTGTGCAATTATTCTTGACGGTGCAAATTAAGTGGTGTGTCTCTTGTTTTTCTCTTGCTGCTGAGAAAAACAAATCATTTGCAGCTGCAGCTTTGTTTTCACTCGGAAAATGTGAAATGCATGTAAACGTTTAGAAAAAGCAAGAAAAATGAGTCTAATGAAGATCGATTGGTTTGGGCTTCGTCAACTGACAACTGATCGCTTTGACAGGGCTCGGTCAAAAAAAGAAAAGGATTAAATTATCGTCTTCCCAATGTCGCCGCAGCGCGCAGCCGGTCTCATGATTGACGATCTATATATACTGGCAGCACACGCCAATATTTGCACCGCTTCGATGGCGACCTCCAGGTGGCCTGGGGGCGACAACGCTCGTGGGGGGTGGAAGCTGCTAATATTGGCTGTGGTCACGCGTGCCCCATGAACCTACTTCGATTGGGACAACCCCACTCCCCCTCGTGTGCTGGGGTGGCCACATGCTAAGCCTCATCCGTTGCACGGGCCGCACGAGCGAAAAGGGAAGAGAGTGATTTATTTTAAGGATCGTCACCGGTTAAGTTCCACTAGGAATCGACACAAAAGGTTAGAGTGTGCTGTTTTGAAGAACCTACCTCACTTTTTTTGTTTCGTGGTCCGCCGGATGCCCTCATCGATCGATCCGAGTGTGAATAGTGGACAGGTTGCAGTGGTAAAACGACACTCGCTCAATGTCAATTGCTGCAACCCACTGCGGATAACGGTACAGAGTGGAAGGAGGGAAGTGCAGTTACGATGGCGCAGTTAGCTCTAGTTCGTGTCTAACAACCAATAAACGAGTGCTAATTGGTTACGGGATGGCTCATCATCGACGGGTTTGGTGTGCTGCGGGAATGATTTGCATTATGCACTACAAGATGGATGATTTTTTCTATATTATTACAAATATTATTTACAAATTAAAAAATGGATAAGGAATTTCACTTGATTTTAAGATTACAATATCATGAATTATATACCTTTTTTGTTACTTTCCGTTGTGGTTTGCTTAATTTCTAAGGGAACATTCAGCAACTTGTTTAGTATTTCACTTTAGTTTTTTATATAGCCATAGAAGATCAAACAATGTTCTGTAAATAAATTAACAAATTAAATCAGAACATTTGTTAGGAAAATCAGATTTCATTGCAATAGTAGTGATACACATCTGTTAGCTAATGTTCTACTATTGTGATCTTTCAAACATAAAAACCTAAATTATGTTTTGATGAAACATATGTAGAAAATAGGATCGTTTTGCAAAATGATTTTTTCGTTTGTTTATATTATGTTTTAAACAGTATTTAAAAAAAAAATGCAGTAGTATGTGTATTAAATCATTTTCCATGTTTTAATTTCTTGTATATGTTAGAACTTTTTTATTCGGTAGCAACAGCTAGGTCGTATTGCTAATATTAAGGAAACTTTGTCAAACATAAAAATTTCAATTGAATTGCACCCTTTTCTACCTCTTTTTGTTCATTCCTCGTGTGATCTATCGTAACACACCCATCTCCTTAGCGGTAATCGATCATTTAACGATGCCGGAACGTGGACCAACGAGGCAAACCGCATGACAGAGCCGGTTTTCTCCCATGCTTCCGTACAGTTTCCTATTCGCGTGCGCCTTGTGCGTGTGTCATGCCATATCCTGTGTGTGTAATAATCACGTTTATTCTCCTGATGTTTCTTTATTTTTTTCTCGCACCACGCACCTTCCCACCCGGCCCTGGAAACGCTCTCGTGTCCGCGACCTTTCCATTACCGCACCGGCAAGGGCATGGACACATGCATCGGTTGAGGGAAGCAGCAGACGGTGTGGATGGGGTGGCACGTTGCCATTGCACGCCGTTGTGCGATTATTACGCCTCCCCTGCGGGCGTTGGTTTGTGTCATGTTGGCAGTTTTGAAGCGTCAAAGTCAAGTGGATCGACGGAGCGGCCGGACCGCCAAAGGGAACTTGGTGGTGAATTATTGCATGCTGCTAGATTGACTGTCTTGCTAGCTGGTCGAGCAACGCGAGAGATGAAGTGGGATTAAGTTAATTGAGGGAAAAATGCTAGCCAAAGTCTGTACCGTAGTAGGTTCAAAGTCCTTCCTAACGGTTTAGTGTATGTTTTTAAAAAAAGGCAAAAGCATCGTCCAGCATCTCCATTCGCTAATGTTTTGACTGACAGGCCTCGGGTATGGGGTTACGGCAGTAATCCGACACGAACCAGTTTTATGAACACGTTTGCATTACTGTCTTTAATGTCTAATGCCGACTAGCAGCAGTGGGTTTGCACCATCTAGCTTTCGCTGACCAGAAAAATTGTGTTAGGCCATATGCATATATACTAGCTGTGAATGAGAATGCACATTTATTTGCACGTAGAAGAGAAAAAGATGTTTTGTTTACACCATTTTATTGCTTTCTTCTCTTTCTGTTGCCTGTTTCCTCTGTGCAAGCTTTTTCTCTGCAGATGGTTAATTTTAAACCGTTTTCGCACTTTCCCGCTATGCACCAACCTATTGCGGTCCGCTTTGTCTCAAAGGCCAAATTATTGCATACTTTTACGATAACAGGGTGTTGAACATTCCTTTGCCGCTGCCGCTGCGCAAGGGTTTTGTTTGTTTTACTAACATATAAACCATGCGCACCGGCCCGGTCATGTGATCGAGGGTGTATACTGCTGCTTTATCTGCCCACTATGTCGAGTTTTGCGGCCCGAAAGTAGGGTAAGTTTATGGACGGGATAGAAAAGCGTAGCAGCAAAACAACGGTTTGTGAAGTTTATGCAAGAATGTGTATGGTAAATTGCACGTTCGTTTGTTCAAATGCTCGAGGGGAAGATAAGTAAAATGGGGAACGACGCAGCGTCGCATAAAGCAATTGTACTTGAACGGGACTATTTAGTATAAATTTAAAGTGGTTTCATCTATTCATTATTTAAAGGGCAGATGTTGGAGTATTCTTCCAAATACAAAGATACTTGATTTCTTAAAAAAAGTGTACTAAAAATAGCATAGTTTGGAATTTTGCTGTGCATGGTTTGCATCCGTTGCTTAAAACGATGTCGCATCTTGAACAGGCTGACCGACATATCCTCAAATCAATCAGCGGTTGACGCTAGAACACATCAGCACAGACCACGGCACGGGTTTGGCAGATGGGCAGCATCAACGACCAGACAAAACTTGTCAGCTGAGATGCTTAGCGGTGGACGCTGTCTTAGTCCTAGTACGATGAAATTTCTGAAAGGTTGGTTTATCTGGTTTCTAACGGGTTTAAGTCCGATTACAATTTCTTGTTCAGTTTAATGATTTATTTTCCGTTTAGTTTTAGACGTATCCAGACTTTCTGAAGCAACACGAGTGTTTGATGCAGTTATTTAAATTTCCATAAATTCCTGTGCTGCAAGTTGGTGCAAAATTGCATCCCACAATCTTGTGCGGTCTGTTTTGGCAAGGACGGAAACGCAAAACTCAAACGCTTGACGTTCCACCGTACCCGGTCCAGAGCGGTCCAAAGAATGCGGTGCGCGGACGTTGCAAAACACACAGCAAGCAATCAACGCCGATGTATTCCACCGTCATTAGCGGCTTTCGACTGTTGTTTGAGTGCTTTGGCCGGCTCGCCAAACGCTCCTCCGCTAGCTTGATGATGATTGACGAATACTAGCGTGGGGCCACCGTATACTTGAGTACGAGCAAGCTGCGCCACCATATGGCAATCGTTTCGGTGAGGTTGCGGCAGGGCAAACACTACCTTCTCGTCCGGTCCCAAGACATGTGATGTTCGTCTCTGCTACGTCACAGACGCGGGAATATTCTCGATCTTCTGCTGTACACGTTTGATCTGCTGTGAATCTTGCAGTCGCGTATGTGTGGATGTTGTGGGAGATAAAGCAAAGCGTGTGTAGCGCTTTTTTCGCCTTTTTTACTGCTGCACCCCCGCTATCTGCCTTTGCGGCGGCTGAAGCATTCTTGGCGTTCGTTTTGCTTTTTTCGAGTAGAAAAATATCTTCTTGTCGCCGTTGGCTGATAAGGTTTGATAGGCGCCCCCCGTCCCCACAACGGAGTTCACACATTCCAGCACTATCGATCGGTGACGGGATGTTGTGATTGTCGCGGGAACTCGTGTCTATGGAACTTGGCAGAAGGAAAACAATGGTGGAGGCATGTTGGGGAAGTACTGCTACATCCGGATTCACTTCACAGAATGGAGCCGCCAACACATTTGCATTGAGCTGCGGTAGAAGGGTGGACGAATGATGCAAATTGCGTGTTGGTTTACCACATGGTAGTGTAGCAAACCTCAATTTGCCTACAGCGTTCAATAAACGATCTTTTGTGGTATGATACAGTCATTAAGCAGCCTGTAACGTTTGTTCGGTGCTGGTAAAGCGCAAGATGTTAGCCCATTGGAGGTTCGAACAAGGTTGTTAAGGTTAAGAAAACCTTAGTTCCAATGTTTTATATCGCAACTAGCCTCAGATGTCTTATCTCTATAGAACTCTAGACTTAAAAGATCTTAAGTATACTTCCTTGAATTCGCTTTTTGAGATTTAAAAATATTTGTTTTCAAACAAACAACCCATTAAACAAACAGTTGCATAAAAAGAGTCTCTGAAGATGATCAGAGGCGCCACAACCCATCTATACTGATCTTGACAATACGCAGAGCCACACCCCGTCGCTTTGAAAGCGCCAGAAGCGACTAACCGCGAATCGTCTTCGGTCCTCCCGCTTTTATACACTCGCCAGACGCGCGTCTGGGCTGAACCTAGACAGCGACGTCTCAAGTCGTACCGAATACGACGCGCAAACGTTGAACCCACACACCATTCATCCCGTCGGCTAGTAAGTCACACATACCGACTTGCAAACCAACACGCGCTCAGGCGGAAACCTTCACACGTGTACTGTTCGCCCACCGAAGTCTGTAGATGTTTTGACGCTCGCGATCGCGGGTTGAAGGCGTGCGCGATCGCGGGTTGGTGGCGCTCGCGACTTCGCGATCCGCGAGAACAGTGCTCATACATTATGCACACCGGAAAGCGAATGCCGCCGCTTGGCTCGCGGTTGATCGCGTACGATCGAGTGAGGTGTGGACGCAACGCATTCGTTGTTTGACCGTTTTGCAAATGTGTGCGCGATGGGTACGAACGAGCGGATCAGCTACAATCATTAGGCTGAGGTGCCCGTACGCTCGCGAAACACTCGTCGGAACAGGTTCCATCAAGCAACAACACGCTGCGGGCAATCCTTGGCAGGAAATTGGACCACTGATAAGCATCTTGTTTCTAGCGGCGCCAGCAGTGATTGCTATTTGAGCCGACGGAGTTCCCAAGCTCGCAGTTCCTCTCTCCGCTTGACATTGTGAAGATCGGGGTCTAAAGTGCATTATCGCAGAAAATTCCCAGAAGTCTGGATAATCACAAGCTGTGTGTGAGTGGTGTACGATCAGTGCCCCGCGGGGAAGCTTTTGAGCCCGGTACGTGACGATCGCTGTAAAATCCCAAGAACTTGTGACACATGCGTCGTTTTTATTTTCAATTATGTTAGTAAAAATGAAGAATAAACGATTCAGTGGTTCAGCAGCGCTTACATTGTGAAGTGTGATTACATTGTATCGTGCTCGTTTCTTTTGAAACGCGAAAAACGTCCAAGGGGCGGCTTATACAAGTGTTCGACCTCTGGCTCATCATTTCCATCTTCTAGAGCGAGCAGCAAAAACAAAACCCTGAGTGATCTGTGGTGTTCTGTTCGGGCGCGAAAAGAATATCGTGAGATAAACATTTGCCAACAGACGGTAAAGAAAGGCGCAACTTCTTTCGTGTCCACCGTGCAGCCGTGTGTGGGACAAAACGGGAGACAGAGCACCTACGGCTCCGCTTCTTTTACATGATTGACAGTAAGGGGCACTGTCCCAACGACAACGCCTCTGTCAGCATCATTGCCCGCGTCGTCGTACTGTTCCGGCGACCGTCGTGGCGGAAGGAAAACAGTTTGCACTCGGCAGTGCAGCAGCGTGTCGTCCGGCGGTGGAAAGGTCGCCCTTGCTGCCCAAACGTCGATGTCCTGCGGCAGATCCGTGATCAGGACGCAACCATCATTCGTCGCCGAACCGTCAGTGCACAGGAAGCATTCTTCAAGGAGAGCGTCACATGAGTGCCCGGTGTTCCGACCGTGTGAATTGTTGTGATTTTGAGAGTTTGATGTGAGCTTATCAAGAATTGGAGCGATATAATAGATACTGCAAAGTGTCTCCGAAGAGTGACTAGTTTCAGAATTGTTGGAGTTTGTGCACAAGACTCGTCTAATAACTGCAAGACAGATTGTGAATCTTTAATTAGTAGAAGGCAGAGAGTGATCGTTCGTGTTGTGAGTCTGCCACTTCTCCCCTCTGTAAGTCTGCGATCTGGTACAAAGTTCGCATCTCAATATAATATTTTAACTTTTATTACACGTATCTTGTCCTCTCCCCTCCACTGATTCACCTGCGCAGCGCAAATATTTACATCGTTCTCGGGCGCAAAAATACGCTTTAATGTCTCTTCCAACAAGGTGACTCATCCGTCCTCAGAGTTTTACCATTGCCTTCAAAACTGTTTTGTGTTATCAGCGTCATTGCACCAACAACACCTTGGTAGCGTTGGTTTTGTCATATTGCGGTTGATTTAAGCGGGTTATCTTACTTTTCTCACGTACTGGTGGGGGAGTTCTTATTTTGTAAGGCAACAACACCCCAACGCGGCCCACGGGGAATGGCATCATCTATTAGCACTGGCGAGTTAATTGTGGCGCACTTTTTTCTAGTGTGAAATCTTTGGAGGAGATAGGGTGTAGTGCGCGTCACTTTATTTCAAGCGTTTCGCTTGATAAGACAAGCGAAAAGGTGGATTATTTTTAGGTGAATATTTGCGACTTGCCAATGCGATGTGTAACACCTGCTAGAAGGATCATAACAGCTGTCTTGTATCGATGAAACAGTTTGATTAATCAATTTGTAAAAGTATGTTCACAAAAAAGAATCTGTTTCTAGCCACCGGCCAGCGCACATAGCATGCCATTTGTAAAATCTCGTTCATAAATCAATCTCCAAACAAGAGCGTGGAAAGATCGCAAAAAGATACAAAACAAATCGAGGTTTTACGCGCACGCCCTGGACGAACCCGGCCTGACGTTTTGCGGAGTTTTTTTTTCTGCTGTTTTGTTGCTCCCTTGCCTTTGTGTGTTTTGCGTTTGTTGCGATCTATTTTCACGTTCACAGCGCAGCCCATCTCCCGTGTCGGCTGTTTCCACTGTCTACAACGCACAAGCGCAAGGTACGAATCGCAATTCTAGTGCGCGAACACAAACGCGCCGCAGAGCCGGTCGCGCGTATCACGTTGCAGAGTGGAAAACCGAGAATGAAGCTGCGAGTGGCGAGCAAGATCGGCGTGTGCGATCCGCGAGGAAGTCGGTCGGACGGTCGATCGTATCGCGTAAAGGTGACCTAGTAGTATTAATCGCGAAATCGCACACTCACACACAAAACGGAGGGAAGAAGGGAGGCCACTCACGCTCACCCGATCGTGGTCGGGGGTGTAGTACCGGTTGGTACGGTTGGTTCGGTCGAGGAAGTATAAGGAACAGGGTTGTAACGAATTTGCAAGTTAGTTTTTGCGCGGATCGGTTCTTGTCTGTGTGTTGTTGCGCACATCTTGGGAGTAGTACATTGACACTCTCGGTCCCTAGCTAGCTGTGTGTGGCGATGCGGTACGGCAAGCATGGGAAAACCAGCAAAACAGACGGGGTTCCTCCTCCTTCGGGAAACGATCGTGTAACAGCTGAGGTCTATATATATTTGCCACCGCAACGAAACCACGGTGGCCGATTTTACTTTAACGCGGGGGCGTTCGCCACTGTGAGATGCGCAATAGAGTAATAATTGCGGGTGAATGGGGTTGAAATCGTTGAGCGACTAGAAGGGGATGCCGCACACTCCACAGCTGCTCCACAAACGGTGGTGATGGATTACAAACGGCGACAGTTACGATCGTTTGTCTTTAATCAAGGGAATAGCAAACGGGACCCCGGCAGGAATCTGCGTTTATGGGCATGCGTCCGTTTTATGGGCAAAGAGCTACTGTTTGAATGGGATTTGACGTTTTCGATGGATGGGGTGCTAGAATTTGTCTATATAGTTATGATGAAAAGATTTCACATATTCACAAAAATGTGTTTGTGTGAATACACTGATCGAGGAATGTCTGGACCCTGTTTGACAAAATCTCTAAGGGTTTCTTTCAAATGGGATGAAAGGAAGGTGTCTAAATTTACGATGAATCCGATGTCTGTTTCATCGGACATTATTGTGTGGATTTCAAAAAGTTTGTGTTAAGAAAAAATTAAGATACATTCTTCCAGCAATTCTCCAGGTGACCACAAGATGTGTACTCTGAATATTCTCTGAGCAGCCTTAACAGGAACGAACAATGTATGTCCCGACGTCTCTTGAGTTCCAGAATTTAAACACATGAATACCAGTTTTGCTACTGCTTCTGGAGGTGATAGTTGTAGAGATTTATTGCACGGGTTTAGGAACATTGCATGGGTTTAGGAACTAGAATTCCAAACAGTGCTAACGATATCCTAAATTCGAAATAGACACTATAGCTAGAATAGCTTGTAGAATATGCTCTCTTTTTTGTAGTAGAACACATTTTTGTCAGAAATTGTTGTTAACTTGTTGTTAGCTATGAGAGTAATGTAATGCGTCGAGAGCATGTTCTGAAAATTGCTCTATTATCCGACACTGTGACACTTTTTTTGGAGTTGGTGGAAATGTAATTTGCCCTGAGGCGCTGTTCTTCGTGTTAATTACGATCTGCATACTCTGGATCTATTTTAAGGTAGCTTGCTCATCGAACTAATGTCAGAATTGTATGGAGTTCGAAGCATATGTTCCATGAGTGATCGACCTGATGCCTGCTGTAACGTGAACCAAGTAGCTCAGATTCCGTTCCGTATAGAAATATATTTACAAGGAATTCAAGTTTAAGGAATTCAGGCCTTACGACCTACATTACTCATAACCAATCCTGTTGATAGATTTGCGTTGCTACAAGAAAAAATATTATCCTAATGCATACGTTACATACTTTACTTAGATCAGGCATTTCAGCTCTTTATCATAAAAAACATAATTAACCTTTAATTGGGACAATTACTCTCGACCCACTATTTGCCCCGCATTATCACCACGACTCGTTGTGGGTGCCTTTCTTCCGTCCACGCAAACTGTGCGCAATCCAAACCCACTCGTACGTCTGCAAGAGCACTTTGCGGAATGAATCACTGTTTGTCCCCCGTAATCGCTTTCACCGTTTTGCTTTATGGGCTCCTCTCCATCTTGCACGATACATCTCTCAAGCTAGTGTGGTGCTCTCCTTCCGCGTCATGACTTTGTAGTGCATTGTGGCTTTAAAAAAAAGCAGCAGATCATGCTGACGTTGGTGCAGTAGTTAACTTTATGACCAGGGAGTGTAGCAAACCGCCGGTGCCACCTCCCCCACCCATTTAATCTACTCCACCCTTTTTTGCATTTGCGCTTGGACGTGATTATATGCATCTCTCCCGAATAGTGTGTGCCTCCCACATCACAGAGTGCGACGGTTTTGCAGTGCAGTGCAGCGCTCTCAGGTGAAAGAGAACGAGAGCATCGTGTTGCTGCTGCAAATGCACACCATCCCAGAGAATAGTGGGGAATTTTCGCCACGGGCAGCAGCTAGATTGTGTGTAACTTTGCATCTGCTGCAGACGAGAAAAGGCGTTACTTGTGCGGGATGCGTGTGGGTTTTCGGTGCTGATCGATGAAACCGAGTGGAAAACTCTCGTCCACTGACGTCACACGCGCGGTGGTGGTTACGAAGCCACAATGCTGCTACGACGATAGTATGGTGTTGTTCCTCCGGGGGTGGATCGGGTGGTTTTACAGTGGCGTGTTTTATTGGACTGTTTTGTAGGAAAACATGTGAAGAAACAGATTCGTTCGGGAACATTCGCCACTCGTTGGAAATGTTGCGAATATGTTCGAAATGCCATGCAAGCTATTCGACATCTTTGCGAAATAATGCGTTTAGCGCACTAAACAAAGCTCAAAAATCCTTGGAATTTCATCATTCTCATCTGCCTTCACATCCTTTGGGGTGGGAATCCGGGTCTTCTAACTGGGTACATCTCCCACACGTTACCAGAGGCTGCCCCTCCCTGTACCAGCTTACTAGCTGGTCCGCCCGTGGGTGCATTTGTAATTGACTTCCCGAGGGAGCGGAACTGATGCTGATTCTCCTCCCCACAGCTTTCCATCTCCACCCCAGAGATTCAGTGACAATGTCCAACGATCGAGATAGTGGAGTATAGCAAGCAAACAGACACACGCAAACACGCAAACACAGCAGTATGAATAGGGTGTTTTGTGAGGCGTTTGTATTGCGTACTATATGCACAACTGTTACACGATTTGCGTCACTGGCCAGCTTTGTAGGGACACAAAAATGTATTCGCCTCTGCCACTCTGCTCTCCAGCTCCGACAGTTTGGTTAGGAATATTCTAAACACAAAGCATAAGCTGCTGGTTGAACGGTGTCGGAAATTCCACGCGCTTTTGCTTTAAACTTCAAATCGACCACACACACAGGCGGGGGGGGGGGGGGGGCTCTATCTGTTTCGCTTTACAACTTTTCGGTTTGTTGATTGCCGTTCTGTTGTTAGTCATCAACTCGTTTGTGGAGTGTCCAGTGTCCACCAATACGGACGCGCTCAAACGATGCGTACATGCCTCCAAAGTGTGGAGTGCTTTCTGGAAGCATCGTGGCAGAATGATTAGAAGCAACCTGCCAAGCAACTTCCCTTCCCTTTTTTTGCAGCGTGACTCCAATGCCACCTCCAACACCGCAAAATCAACCGATCGGTCCGCCGACGTTTGTTCGATAATTAAAACACTAGTCTTCCCCCCCCCCATTTGTAACCTACCGCGTTTGGTGACAATTACGGAAGCAGAATGTCGCCGCAATAGGTTGGCGTGTGCGCGCTGCAGCCACTTGCCGCAGTTTAAATCGGGCACAATTTAACGCCCTGTTTTAACTACGTATAGATTGCGTGCATGGCATTATCTGTTTGGCGGTAAGTAGAATTAAGATTAAAATAAATTCTACACTATCAGCGCCACCGGTCCCTATGGCGCACACTGTGTGTTTGTGAGTGAATGTGTTGGAATGTACCTTCGTTTTTATATTTTTTTGGAAGACACACCCTGTAAGTTCAGGCATGGCGTGATGTTTAAACGCAAGTCACTCCCTACCGTTGCATGCACGAACGACGGCGCCGCGTGTGTGGAATGGTTTTTGCGCAATCGCTGGTGCAATTCTCCGCGCGTGAGGAGGTGAGGTGGTCGAGAGGAAAGGGAACAGATTGCGACGAGGACTTGGTGGCGACGGAGCGATAAGATAGAATGGTTGTGGGGGGAAAAAGGCCGCAGTCGTGTTGTACTTTCCGATGGGGTTCAACTCCTATTTCTTAGATTGTGGAGCAGTCTAGAAGAATTGATGTAAATGTTAGAAGAATGATCGAAAGAACGAACTATGTTGCCCGATTTATTTTAGTAAAGTTCGTCCATTTATCCACAAACAAATGGATGCTCTAATCACCGGTCTTACGAAGGAACAGGAACGGCATTTTTTGCGAATTGCACGAGGATAAGATGAACGTTTGTTATAACAAATCAATGATTGGACGAAGCGGCAGAAGAGCTATCGATCATGTTCAGTTCTTCAAGAATAAAGAATTTTCTTAATCTCATCCTATGCCGAACATTCCTAAAGAGGTCTGTTTTTTTTAGTAGAATAATTTAATACATTTTAGGTACATGAAACCAGTCTAAATAATCATGAAACCTTCATTCATTCAAGAACCAACGTAGTTCTGTGATCTGAATCAACTGGATACCAGATTCCAGACATTCCAGATCTTCAAGGATAAAGGATATTCTTAATCTCAGTTTGGATATCCCATGTTAAACAGTTCTCAAGAAATCTGTTAGTTCTATTAGAATAGTTTTAATGGTTTAAGCTACTAGAAAGCAACGCAATTAAAGATTGATCTTTCATTCATTTGATTTCTTTTGTAAGGTAAGATTCCTTGTTGCATACTGATGGAACTCGATTGTCGTTCCCGCCCTGTAGGAACCTTGCCCAAATTACAATGTGTCTTTCCGGCTGATTGCAATTTGCTTTTGAATTGATAAAAATGCAACCATTCGATCTAGATTCGCCCTACGACGCTTGATTCCATTTACCCAGATAACAGTTTACAATGGCAAATGAGAAAATGGAAATGGTTAGTGCTGTATTTTGCCCTGTTTTATCACCGTTGGAGGTAGTGGACACATTTATATATGTCAGGGTCAGCAGGGAAAACACGCAAAAGCTACTCGTGGTAAATGCAGTATATGTTGCATCATTCCGTAAAATTAGCTTCGGTCGTGAGTTATAGTTGCCGCGGTGCCCGGGACAGTGTGTCCCGGAAGATGCTTGAAGCATGTTATCAGCAATTTTTACTTCGCATTTGCACACAGCAGTAGAGACTCTTATGGATCACTCTTAATGGTGGATGCAATGCATTGAAATACTTTAGTAATGCTGAATGGCCTGGGTTGTGTATCGAGCTCTTCGGCGAACATTTTAAATTGCCCTTGGCACAAATTGGTAACAAGCAGGAGGAAGATGTGCAGCGTTGTAGTTTGCTTTTGTTTCATACCATCATCATTACCTTGGGGAAGAGTTGGTGAAATGCCAACAAATTGCTAAAATATGACATCGGTGTCCCACAAAAGTCGGTCATGCCCATGTGTTGCTATCGGAGCCCCAGAGGCCATCGCCACTGGGACTTGCGGATGAAAATACATGAATCTCTAGAACCATATTTTGATTTCTTTAGTACACTTTATATTGTATTTCGTGCTGCAGGTAAAACTGTTACTAATGTTGGCCTGTTTTCCTCTGTTTTGCTTTCCAGCTGGTGCGGCTAGTTCCAACCTCTATGGAGTTTCAGCTAGACAGCGCGGAATACTGCCAGGCACAACACAAATAAGCGAAAGGCGCGCTTTTTCCCTGCCATCCACCATCATCATCACCACCACCATCGCCGCCCTATACCTCCCGGAAGGATATCGAGCTGGAGAAAGATATAGCGTTGAGCTGCGTGAGAGAGAGCGAGCGAGCGAGTGAGAGAGCGTGTAGCGAGCGTGTGTTCGAAAGGAGGGATAGAAAGCGGAGCAAGACGTCGAGGTCCAAGATCCTCCCGCGAAAGCGAATGGTAGTTGCCGCGTAAGGAAAAGGAGATCTCGCGCAAGATCTGAAGCCAGGTGTATCGGTTTGTGGTGGTGAGTGCTGATGAATGTTGAAGCCCCGAGCTGGAGCGTACATTGAAGAAGAAAGTGCTGGCCCACAGACGTAGCGAAGCGTCCATCGATCGCCAACGAGCGTGGTGTTCCATCATTGTCGTAGCCAGTAGCGCCATCTCATCCAGTGTTTGAGCCATCCTCCCCTCCTCTGGGTAGAGAAAGGAAAGGTTATTGTGGAAACATAGACAAAAAGCCAAAACAAAGGGTGAATACGAAGACACGAGAGGAAAATCATCATCTTCATCATCATCTCTGCATCATCAACGCATAAGGTTGACGGGCGGGAGAGGAACGGTAGTGCACGATTGATCGTCGGAAACTTATATCCATCCTGCAACCATATCGAAACCCAAACGAGGATAGGCTTAACGTTTCGTGCACATCCCGAAACGTGTTTGGCTTTTCCAATCGAAAGGATTTTCTGTCTGGTTAGAAAGCGTCGTTCTTCCTTAAATGCAATTGCAGAGTGTTGATTCGCTTTGTCTGATGAACGGTGTGCTTTAATATATTCCCATCGTTTTCTACTGTGCACGTGTGACATCACCAGTTTATGTGTTTTGTTGCAACCTCCACAAGGAATCCTTTGCAACAGGTGGACATCTTCGACAACTGCAGGCAAAACTCGGCGGCAGAAAACAACATGTAGGTGAAGCGTTCTTGAATGTCTGGTACATACTTTAATCGATCTTTTATTTCGTTCTCTTTGCAGATTGAGACTGATTGTAAAATAGATCTATTAAGAATAGTAAACAAACAAGAAACATAAATCCCTTCAACCCATCATCATCCATCCAGCCGTGCGAACTACATCAGGCAGGGCGCTTCACAGAGTTTTCTTGCTCTCTGGCAAGACGACGGCCTTCTACAGGCGCCAACATCCCCTGACCAAGTGAATCGTAACCGTAATCCTTACACACATACCTACTTCTGCTCGAAGCTCGTGTATCGCCGCTGACACACCCTTCCCCGTTTCAATAGGAAAGAGGATAACACAACACTGTTCCACCGAATTTTGGCCGACAATTTAATCGACGAGTCGATATCTATAGTCAAACGAAAACAAGTAATAGTAGCATAATTGGAAGAAGCAGCAATCATCTGGATCCTGTTGAGCGCTGTGTTTCTGATGAATATAAGTAAGTTTCGTTGGGAATGTTTTAAGTTATAGTAATTTTTTCCGTAGTGACGGCTAGGCCGTATTGTGTGACTAAGTTTGCTCGGCCATATCAAGATTGTAAATGGGGTGTTGTGATTTAGTGTACCCATAGCAGTGGTGCAGTGGTCCGAGTGAGATTCGAACCGGCGACGGGTCTTTTGACAGCCCTACGCCGTTACCACTGGACCACCGAGCCGGCCTAAGTTATAGTAATAATTGCTAATAATTATCAATCATTCGCGATCGCAAACCAATAGATTTTCGAATTAAAATATAATTTCAATGATTTATTTAAGATTCCCTATTGTTCCTTATTGTTCAAATTTGAAATGTATTAAATTGAATTCAGAATTCAGATGTTTGTTGGAGAACAGGACGGAGCATCACGTTGAATGTTAATGAACTACGCATATATAATTGAAGAATTTATCTGGGATTCGACTGATAAACTCTGTTTGAGTAATTCGTATTATACATATTTTCAAATGAACGAATTTATTTGAATACTCGAATTGATGTGTTCTTTTCCTCACAAGCGCAATATTTCTAGAATCGTTTGTTTCAATTTTATCCTATTTTGAGTGCTGGCGTCGGCAGCACCACAACGAATTTCAGCTTATGGTGTAATGAAAACTAATTTCATTTAATGCCGTTATCGATTGCATTTCGCAATGCGGGCGAAACAATGTTTGTTGTGCTGCCGGTTTAGTCTCGTTTACTTGCTGCTGCTGTTGCTGCTGCTTCTGTTGCTGCGCTCTACCCTTTGGGGCACCAGTATTTCCGCGTTGCTGTAAACTAATCTAGCTTAAAGGCAACAACCTTGCCGCATTGTGCGTGTGTGTGTTGGGTTGGTATTGACCGTTGCGTGCTGCTTGTTTTCCATACCCCGACCCGAAGTGGTTTCTGGCATTGACAGCTTAAATCAAGCCAAGTGCATCGGAAAACACAATGTTGACGCTACTGTAACTGTGTGGGAAGAGCGTAGGCAAGCGGAAACCAATGCAACCCATGCTTTGGTCGAGTGCACTCCAGATACTTTGTTTTTGTATCCTCGAATGCTTGCTTTATTTTTTTTCTAGATTCTGTTAACGGGGTTCAGAATACTAAGGCATAGGATCGTAGGATTATTGCTAAGTATTAACTTAAGTGTTTCCTCTAAATTGTTATCAGTATTTTGTCTCTAACGATTTCCCCCCTTTTTCCTGCTTTCAGATGTTTCGAATGAAAAATACTTTTAGATACGTGTTTCAAGCTTTACTCTGAAGAAGACAAATTTGTCACTTTTTATATAAAGAAAAACACAATTGAAGATTACTACGCCCCAGAGCGAGCGCATCTACCGTTTCCCCAGCATCTCTCCGGATCAGGTGTTTTCGGTTCCAGACAACAGTCAGAGGAGAGCAGCAACGATCAGATAAAAGATAAGCACGTGGATATTAGTGAGAGCGGGTGTGCGAGCGTGTTTGTGCATGTGGTTAAATTGTGAAGCAAAATAAGATAATTTGCCCGGCACCCACTCAGGCGACAGACTCCAGTGTCCGCATCTACCTTCATCAGCACGGTTATCAGCTAAAATTTTGGCTTCAACATAGTTGTGTACTAGCTTGCTTACCTGCTTGTCACTATCATCGTCTTCATCGTAGCGACGAAAGAGACAGAGAGTTGTGTCATTTAAAATCCCCTGTAAAAGAAAGGAAAAATTGTGCTTCAAATACTTCCAATCTTGTACACCTCGAGAGTGATTACTGACAGAAGAATAGCGGAGATCGGTTCGATCTGGTTGGAGCGAAGATACACACTACTTAACCGAAAGCCATCCCGGAGAAAGCGCTAGTAGTCAGTCGAAAGATAAGATAATACACACGGACGCCCTGTCAGCTCGTTTTGTGACTTAAAGTTACTAAATCGTGCTTGTATCTGTGTGTGATTTTGGTTTTCGTGCGTCACCGTATCTCTCGGAACGTCGTCCTGTGTATGCGCTGGAGAAGTTGGACCTCTTCTGCATCTTGTTTCAACACCCTTCCCGAAAGTCAGCCTAAAACAACCAGCGAAGAAGATAAAAATCCGCAAAAAGATTGTGATAAGAGAATTTTAAGTTGTTTTTAAGTGGGCCACCATCATCTCTGGCCATTGAGGCGAGTGTTCTCTCTCGTGTATTGGTGTGGAAGTGCTCATTTTTTTGCCGTCTTTTAAACATAAATTGTTCTTTGTTTGTGATGAAAATTGTATCTATGCGAAAGGAGTGAAGTAATATTGTATTGCAAAATCATTAAGTATCGACGCGGCAAGTGCTCGTTCGGAGGAGCTCACTGCATAATCTTACTGTGAGAAAAGCTGTTAAAGCATCGCATTACTTTTTTGTCTACAAGACTCCTTAAACGCCGTGAACGCGTGCCAGTGTTAGTGTCGTAAGCTCTCGTAGTAAACGGACAGCCCGGACAGCTAGACCGAGCGTGTCTTAGAGGAAATCAAACATCTCCCCCTCCCTTTCCGGTAAAGCGGATTTATTTTTATTCGTGCGCAGGAGAGCTTTTTATGACAACCGTCATCATGCGTCAGAAGGACATCAGACCCGCACCGGCGCGGATCGAGTTTAAGGGAATGAAATTCCTGATCACCGATCGGCCGTCGGATGCAACCATCCATTCGTATATTGCTGTAAGTAGGGGGGGGGGGAGCATAGTTCGTCTAGATAGCTGTACGGAAAGGATTTTCATTAATGATCTCCTACTTCTACCCATTTGCAGGAACTGAAGAAACACAACGTCTCGATTGTGGTGCGCGTGTGCGAGCCAAGCTACAAGATCGAGGAGCTGGCCAACCACGGTATCATCGTGCGCGATCTCGCCTTCGAGGATGGTACCTTCCCGCCGAACGAGATCGTGACGGAATGGTTCGAGATCTTGAAGCAAAAGTAAGTGTGCGATCATTCGATCGAAGTGGCGACCGGCGTGCGGTAGCGCAACCGATCCGACCAAGATAAGCGATCCCTCCAATAAATCAAAGCTTTCTGTACAGATTCCAGGAAGACTCGGAAGCGTGCGTAGCGGTCCATTGCGTGGCAGGCCTGGGCCGAGCGCCGGTGCTTGTGGCACTAGCTTTGATTGAACTAGGACTTAAGTACGAGGCAGCTGTAGAATTGATTAGAGAGTAAGTACTCCGCCGTGTAGTTGTACATATATTCTAACTAACCATTTGCTTTTACTTTCTTTTACCGCACATTTCAGTAAACGAAGAGGTGCTATTAATGCCAAACAACTATCTTACCTAGAAAAGTATAAGCCCAAGTCACGGTTAAAGCACAAAAACGGCCACAAGAACTCGTGCTGCGTGCAATAAAACTATCAAAATTCCCACCAGTTAAAGTGTTCATTTTAAGCAAGTGACAGCAAAAGATAAAAAAGAACGTTATGTGGCGTGAAAAGGAAGAAATCTAAAATGGGGAAGAGAAAGAAGCGAAAGAAGAGAGACAGTATGTATAAAAACAAAAAAAAATTACTCAAATCAACACCTCCAACTATGAGACAAGGCTTTACGTTTACCACCAATCCGGTTAATCGGCCCGTGGAGTTTTGGTGTGAACAAGTGGATTTTCCAGAGCGTAGCACAAGACGGTCGGATCTAACGTTAGCGGCAGGAACTGCCGAAGGGTATGGGTGATGAAAACTGTGAGAAAGTGGGAGTGAAGGAAGGTTTGTTACGAATGGGGAAAAGCAAAACCAGGCCGGTAACTCAAACTACTAACTAGCCATTTGAAGCAAAGAAAGAAAACTTGAAAATATCTACACATACAAAAAAAAATCGACTACCGAAACATGTCAACCAAGAACTGTTAATCACTGCTGATAAACATCGTTAACATTCTGTTATTTTTTATGCGAAAAAAAGCATACACTCATTAGCAGGTGAACATTTTGCCTACTGCCGGTTGAACGATTTCTATTTTACACAATTCTTTCCATCGTTTGCTTTTGCTGAAACGTAATTATAAACTCCAGAACAAAACAAAAATCACCCGTTCTCTTTGTGCAGTTCCAAGTGGTGGTTAACGTTAGATGCATTTGTTTGGTAAACGATTATGCTTAGAAAAAAGGATCCACTAGAACAGCAAGACCCCCCAGCATATACCATAGCAAAGCATGGATTGTACAGAATTGAATCGCAATAGAAATTATGTCAAGTACTTTAGGTTATTGATTTTACAAAAAGCGGCTAAAAGGTGAGGCGCGCATACCAGCCCTCGCTATATCATCCCATTTCTATTTTTACGGCTTATTTTTCCTCCATACTGGGACGACAACAATTATTACGCGATGATGGTATGTGGTACTCACAGCCACACGTGCTGTACACCCCTAGACACAGGGCGATGATATGTTCGTATCCGCCGCCGGCGCCCAGTGTGTGACCGTAGATTATTAATATATTGTATTAAATTAAATATTTGAAAAGCAGAGAGATAGCAAATGCAGCAAATAAGCTAGAGGGCGAGAAAATGGGAAGCATAAGTTCATTTTGAACATGCGTATAGCTTGGAGAGGAATATGATGGCTTGGCAGTCATGCAACTGTAGCGATAGACTTGAAGTTGTGTTCGCTACCCATTCGTTTTACTAGAGTTGTGCAAACACTCTATCGATCACAGTTAGAGGCCGACGACAACGCGTTAATCTACACACACACACACACACACACTATTACAATATGTGATTGAATCGGATTTCCTCATTTGCGATTACTCTATTTATTATACTAACAGCAAAAACAGATAAATCTACTGCAACGTTGTGACTAATGAACGAACACACGATAGCATTGAGTGAAGGCACACGTGGAAGGAATGGTAAAGTTGTGAAACGGGCCTAATATTCGTACATCCTGAAGCGCGAAACACATTGCATTCTTCACAGGCGTTACAATAGACGAGGATATACCACTTAACAGCTTCATAATATTCGAATGCATGGCTTATTGGCGACCGCAGCGAGACAAATATTTATTTATGCGAAGCTTTATGTTACAAACCAAAAACCCTCCCGCTGCTATAGTGGGGGACGTATTTTATTTAGCAAAAAAGCCACCACCCCCATAAACCCCAACCCTAGTATATGCTTACGGATTTGCTGTGCAGACGTGTGTATCAACAATAGCAAATTTAATGATATTAATAATTTTTGTTACTTTTATCTTTTAGAGTTTGTGTTGAAAGAAGAATTTGTGTGCAATATGTCTCTGGTAGAGGTAATATGACGGGTAGGACGATCCCGAAGTTTTGTCTGTTTTACGTTCTTCTTTGTCGTAGTCTTAATTCAACCGCAACATTACTACATCCTAGCAAAAGCACACTCTGCGCAAAGAACTCTGAATACGCTGTGATCGTAGCGATATATGATCCCCCAAACTCACAATAGGACCAGATTTTTAGTTAAATATAACAGCAATAGTTCAATCGCAACTGTCGATCACGCTGCTGCAACTACTTTCCTAAGCATTTTTAGTTCAAATTTTGCCGTTTCTCGGCCATTCCACGATCAGTTAGCGCAGCCGATCAGTAACAATTCGGCTGGGCACCCACAGTATAAATAATTTATTATGTTTATTTTTTTTGTCTTTCTGTTAGCATAAACAATCCATAAATAAATTTTTATAGACTGTAAAATATTTTCCATTCGGTTCCAAAACGCGATTGCCCCGCAAGTCGTCGTAAGCGGCCAAAGCAAACCAAAAGTACAGCCAGCCTAGCACCAGCAGCAAGTTCTGACGCTGTAGCGGAAGACATCTTTTAGAATACGCCTGTGATGAGCATATCCGGCATGTCCTTAAATTCTTTAGCCATGCGATCTCTCCCCCTTTTTCCAAAAAGAAAACCTCTAAAAGGCAATTGATACCTCTTCGATGATTTCGGATGAACAGTGGATGAATTTGTAATATTTTGCAACCTTTTTTTTATTCGGTAGTAACGGCCAGGCCGTATTGCTATTTTGCAACATATTTTGTCTAAAATTTAGTTCGCAGTAAAGAGATTTTAAAATCATTACTTTGCACCCATATTTGCGTAACTTACGTGATTTATAACGCTTATTAATATTTGCCCATTTGGAAAATTAATTTGATGCATATAACAGTGCTGATTGTGTTTATCTAGCCATCCATTTCCTTTGCACTTTTTGTCCTCAATTATTGCTTCATACTTTACCGGGCATCTTTGCCGGGTTACCTACGCTCAAAACATCAATACCATGAGTCAACGCGTGAATGTGGCCACATATTTCTGTGATACTATAAAACAAGCTATACAGAGGGAGAGAGAGAGAGTGCGCACGAGAGGGAGAGATGTAAGAAGCGAACAACCATTACTACAGCTACGGAACATACTTAAGTACCCGGTGTGTTTGTAGATACTATTTTTTTTAGAATGTACAAAATAACGATTTGGTTACACAATGGCAGTGAGTGACATTTTTTCATGGTATGGTTTCGAGTGTACTTCTTAAATAAAAAAAATCAGTACTTTTGGGACATGAGTCAAGTGGCGACAAGCACATCCTTTGGGCATATGTTTAAACGTACCATAGAAAAAAATTAAAAATTCTACTGCGATGCCAGTAAATCATCGAAGAGGTTTGAAATGCTTCAAAGAGTTAGAAACACACGAAAGTCAACATAATGTTTAGCTCTTTTCGGGCCTGATAAGTTAAGCTTCTTAAATTCAATATAGTAAGTCTCCTTTGCGCGTTATATACCTTTACGTACGCATCAACAGATGGGTGGTATACTTCTGTGTACTGCTCCATAAGGGTGAAGAGTCACACGATGATCACAGCTCTACAACATTAACATAACAGCAAAATATCTAATTAGTAAAATGAGACGGACGGACAAGCAACTAGTAGCGGAATGGATGAAGATGAAAAAAGTTAAAATGTGACACGTATAAAGCAAGCATCTACTACATGTATTGATAAAAAAAATAGTCATAGTCTATATGGCTGGCCCCCTATACAGAAAAGAGCAAGCTATAGTACTAAATCACACGAAACTATACAAGCAAGCAAAAAGCACTAAATAAAAAGCAACGCAAATTAAATAATATCGAAAGCAAAACTCTTTCTCTCTCTCTTTCCGGGTTCCGGATAGAGAATGTGGGATGGTGGTCTATTTGGGAGGGGGCGCAGATCGTATTCATATTTTATACACAGAACTGGAAAAACACCTCCCCCCCCCCTGTAAGAGCCAGCATAACAGTGCGCTGAAAGATAGCAGCGCATCTCAATCAATAGCAATCATAAAAACCAAAATAGTCAAAGAACGAGTGAGTGTAATTTGTAGGTAAATCGAACGTGAACCCCACCACGTGAAGAGAGGAAAAGAAAGGGAACTGTGAAGAGAAAAGATCGAAAGAGAGCGGCCGTTTATTGATAATATGATCACTTTAACTGTTGCGGTACTTGAATATGTGTAATTCGTTTTGTGCGTGTGTTTATGTTTCGTAAGTGTGCATTATTGATAGTAACAGTCCAATGGAGAGCGGAGTTCACAATGGATACCATCAGCGCACCATCACATTCAGCAACTACGGTGGCAGCCTAAACACGCTGGCACGTCTTTACACCAATGCGGTCTAACAAGGCACCACACACGATGAATTATCAAACCTAAACGTTAGATTGCTGTGCAGAGAGAACGTGCAGACGGGTCTAGCAGCCTAGGCATAGTCCGCGATCTTACCAACAACATCTACCATAGCATACAAAATGCACACGAGCAGAGCAAGCGCCAGGGAGGCATGCAACAACAGGTACAATTGCAAACCGTAATTTGGCACCGAATTGGGTATAGAGAAACAGTGCGAAGGGAATAATAACAATTTGTAGCGATCAAACGAACGAGAGCCCCGTGCAAAAAAGAGAGAGAGAGAGAAACGAGAGAGTAATATTTAAAAAAAATCGAAAAAGTAAACAAAACCGGCAAATAAGTCCAGTAAAAAGAAAAAAAAACAATAGAAATTAAAGCTAAAGAAACATAACTGTGAAGAAAACATTGACGAGAAAAGGAATAAAATAAAATTAAAAATGAAAAAAAACATACCAACAACTCAAATCACAACAACCGAAAATTGATGGAAGATTGAGCAAAAAGAGAAGGGAAGAACATGGAAAAGGAAAACAATGAAATGGATAGTAAACAACAATATTATACTGAAATAGATATTGTAATTTTATGGAATGATTTGTATCAACGATCATGGGCGATATTTCTTGTTCTGTAACAGCATTTTCCACATGATGACAACGCTGCACAAAAACATCCTTCTACTCCAAATGCCCAAAGGTTCATGATGCTGAGATGTTTAATATATTTTTTCTTTGTTGAATCTTTGGTACATAATACCATTATTAATAATGGTGTTATAAATAACTATATGCTGTAGAAGTTCGAACTAGAGTTAATGATTTGGACAAAGGACTAAGACATAAATAGAATGGAAACAAGCAGCTTTCGGTGCATTTGAAAGAGAAACAATAGATAGAAAAGTAATATTTAGCCTCTGTCATGCTTGTTTTGTCATTTTGTCCTTTAATCTATGGGATAGTTAAACAGTTTACACAGCTCGACCGATAGCCGATACATCGGCAATCCTACTACAGTAAAGTAGTCTCCCTCTATTCTTTCTACAAAGTTGCCACCCAATCCTTGTATGCCATATCCTCCAGCTTTGTCCCTGGAAGAAAGAACAGACCAATTTAAAGAATTTTAAGTTCTTATGGAGCTGGCAATTTAACTGCCTAGACTTACAGAGGTTCACCCGTGTCGACGTACGCTTGAATTTGAGCATCTGTTGCTTTACCAAACTGTACACTACAGGACTCGGTAAACTTGACCTCCTTCTCGTGGTACTTTATCACCACCCCGGTATACACAACGTGCGTACGTCCAACGAGTCTGTGTGGAATTTGGATTTTATGAGTATTCTGCAGTTAGAAATTCAACCAGCAACGCACCTTTTCAACACCTCGAAAGCGTGTTCCGGTGTTTTCGGTTTCCCGTACATCTCCCCATCCATCGTGACCATCGTGTCGGCTCCAATCACAACGTCCGGTCGAGTTGCATCATCACCCTTGGAGAGGCGTTCGTACACTTCACGGACCTTGCCGAGTGCCGTCATGGCTACATAATCGCTGAAAGAGTACTTTGCTGGATCAAGGTTTTCCTCGAACGTCGACGGGCACAGTTGAACGTTTGCAATGCCCTGGGAATATTAATCGAAGGACATATTACTGCAAACGTCTTATCAGTATTCTTCCCGATCAGCCCTTCTGGTGTTTGTGCTTACCAAATTCTGAATAAGTTCCTGCCGGCGAGGCGATCCACTGGCAAGAACGACCCGTTTGGTTCCGATTTGATTTAAAATTGGTTTTAACATTGTGATGCTTGTGTTGTTTTCTTCTTCTTATATTCTGCGAGAAAGGTTGTATCCTCCTATGGAATGTGTTGTTAAAGTTATAGAATTTTTGGTGGAAAGCACGTGCAAAGAAGAAACGTTTTCTGTGCGGATTCCGCTCTACTGCGTGTGTTTATAAACAAACCGTTTGACACATCGTTAGCGTTGACAGAAAAACGACAACTGCCTTTAACGCGGCTTTCTGTTGTTTGTGCATTTTATTTCATTTGAAAACTATACTCGGCGTGGAATACAAATTTTAAAACTTGAAATACAATTAAATTTGCTTGTTTCAATGGTTTGAGAAACATAACTCAAAATTAAACAATTCCAAAAGGCCTTTTAGATGCCTCGACAAACAGTCATTATAAAATGTCAACGCGAAAATGTTGCTTGGGTATCAACAATTCCGCGCGCGCCCACTGACATTCGTTTGATTTGAAACAAACCGAAGCCGCTTTCTGTGTTGTGTATTTTTGTTTTACCATTTTCTGTACGTGCAAAATATAGTGTCAAAGAGAAGCTAAAATGAGTGATTTAGCTAACGTGTATCAGCTGTTCCGCAGTAAATTTGAGGAAAATGATTTCCAATACTATTTCCCACCGTCCTACATACGCTCGCTGGCCGAGAGTGATGAAAAGATCATCTTCGCTTTCCGAAAGGTGAGAACGCATTTCTCCCTTTTGTTGAGAGTAAAGAGCATTTATCTACTTCACTTCTTTCTTTTAGATACATAGCACTATTATTTCGCCGGAGATAGATATGGTACGGGTGAAGAGATCCCCGAAAAGCAATGGCTCCAACAACCTAGACCTCACCGGCTCGCCGCTGAAGGATATGAGCTTTGAGGAGTTTGAAGAGATGAATCTTTCGAAAGAGTTCAACGAGCACAACGTGCAGAATCTGTGGTCGCCCGACGAGGAAGCTTACGGTCCACTGTCAACGGACAAAGCTCGTTCCATTTTGCAGAATTTTATCAGCCTGGAGTCCGGAATTGGGCGGGGCAGCATCTGGACACTGTGCTGTGGCACGGACAGTGATCGGACGGTACTACTTCAGCTGTCGATAAACGCCGCTTCTAACAATCCGCGTCAGTTTACGCGCGGTGTCGTAAGGTTTTCTGGTGTACAGTCAAGCAATAGTATATCGTTGGGCCAGCTGATCGATAACCATCGGCGGCGTGCTGGAGAAGCGATGAAGTTTAACCCGAAAATTCACATCCAACAGTGGTGCAAGCTGTGCCCACAAATTACAGTCCGCTTAAGCTGGCATACGATGGGCGAGGGATCTACGTTTGCTATTGAGCACAATGCACGGGTACGGCTGAGCCAGGAGTTTCCGGTTAATAATGGTGCCTTTGCAAGGTTCTCGCCAGCGGAGTACTTCTGGCAGCAGTTGCAACGGTTGGCTCTGATGAGGGAAAAGATAATGGATATTCGGGCCAACCGGGAGTCGGGCTATGCGCGCAATGATGTCTGTGGGGACGAGTGAGTAGCTTTCAGCAGTATTTTGATAAATTATTACGAAAAATCTAACGATCGCTTTTTTTTATTGCAGCGAAATGGATCTCGAATACGTTAAGCAAAAGGTGAATAATATCTTGTCGTCATTTTTGGCCGTCGAACCAACGACATACAGTCCTTCCAGGATTGCCGACATGGTATCGCAGGTGCAGAATCGTAACCTGACCGATGTAATGGAACGGCTTTACGAAGCGTTAACCTGTAAGCTTCTGAAACCATGTTTTTCATTCCGATATGAATCGGGTGCTAATTCAATTTTACTTTCCCGCTTTCCAGTATGTTCCAATTATGACGATCTGAAGGCGGCAATCGATTACATCTTTCACCTGTCCACACATTCCAACATTGTTGTAAGCTATCCCTGCAAAGAACAAACCCAAAATTCGTTGTCAACTGTTCCCTTTCCGCTTTCCAGAACGTGCCCACCAACGGTACTCGCTTTGCGCAGCTCATTCTCGCAATGATACAGGACCGGCTAGCCATCCCCTATCTGACCGGTTCGGAACCGTACGAGCTGCTGCTCGAGTGTGGCTTCAACAAGCTCATGAACGACTACAAAACGATCTTCACCGAAAGTGGCGTTTACGAGCTGGAGTTTGAAAAACTCTTCCAACCGCAAGTAACAAACACGCGCAAATCTCGGTACGCAACTGGGAATGGGCCGCAAGCGGGAGACTCGCATCACGGGGGCAAACAGAGCGGCGCCACCCATCTGTTCCAACCTGCCGGGGAGGATCGCGGGCGCGAAAAGTCCATCCTGTTGAGCAACTTCGATGAGGACGAGGTAAAGCTGCGCCTTAACCGGCTAGCGCAGGTGCATCTGCTGCTGGAGCATTTGCTGCTGCTGGAAAGTGCTGTCGATGTGCCGTCCATCTATGGACGGGTGTGTGAGCTGTACTTGGCCCGGCCACCGTACAGCTACGGTGAGGTTTACAATCGTAAAACCGATCTGCTTGAGTTTGAGATGGATGAGTTTATGTTGCTGCGGAAGGCAGATCAACTGTTGCCGTGCGCGAGACGGGTGACGATGTCGTCGACTAACTTGCTGCAGAAGCTGGAGACGGTATTCTACCAGAACGGGAGGCCTATCCTGCCGGAACGGCTCTATCCACAGTTCGAGTGCAAAGAGGTGGATAATAAGCACATGTTCTGGTGTTACGAGTACGATCGGATTGAGCGTCTGTAAAGGTTTGAAACTATGTGAAACAGGGGTATAATCGTTTTATTTTTGTACTATGTTTAAAATATGCTTTTAGAGATTTGTTTTAAATTGTCAATTGTCCAGTTATAATATTGTTTCAATCCTCTTAATTTCTGAACATGCTTGCTTAAACTAAGTTAGTCTAAGAAAGCATCAAGTTACGTCCAAAACTTCAACGGAGCATTGGAACTATGGTTAAAATATTAACTTCAGTCTGCTATATAAAAATTGATACAAATATTTATTACCACACATCATCCGAATCTGCTTAAGGAACAGAAGGTGCATAAAGTATATGTTTTTACAGGTTTACTTGTTGTACAGTTAATATTTAATTAAAGTAAAATGAGCCAGCAACTGCAATATGTAAAGCTGCAGGTAAAATTCTTTTTCGATGATACTATTTAAGTCAAAAGGTCATTATATTTCTATGATCACAGTCGATATGTGTATGTGTATAATCATATCTGCAGAAATTTTTATGCCATTTTTGAAAGCATATCTTACGGTTTTCGTGGTAACTCAGAATAAGAAAGAGGTCATCCGGCTATGTTGTGCGTAGTTTGGAACTTCTTAAAGTTTATCTAGAAGTAGAATGCACTGTTAGAGTTACCTGAAGTATTTGAGCTGTTTAAAACGTGAATCTTTAATTAACTTAATTCCTAAAAGCTAACTAAAACTTCTGTGGCTTAGGATATTTCGAGTCTGTGACTCGCCTACTCGCGTTCAAATCCGTGACCTGAGAGTACCAGCTGTGTCTGTAGCTAGTTTGCACGTAGGCACCAACTGTGTGGGAGCCGTATTTGCTTGATTAAGGTCTAGAAAAACCTTAGAAGTGCTGACTGGAGGATACCGCGGTTGAGGCAGTTACCTTCAACCCACTTACGATGCTCCAAGAGACTTTAGGGACGTCTTCTTAACCTACTCATCCAGTTGCTTCATCATACTTACATTGTAAAACCTTTCAATGACAGTCACATGTGTTAAAGTGATCCTCTTAATACTATTACAGATCCGTAACACCTCCCGTAAGAGCGAACAAAACGTTATGCAAACGATTCTAACGGAAGATCTTCAACTTCCTCAAAGGCACATAAAAACCTCACTCATGGTGATAATTGCAGTTCTGCACATCTGTCTTACCTGTACCTTCCACCTCGTCGGGCATTGTTCGCATTAACTTTCACCCAATCTTGTCAGACCTGCGAACGACAATTGCTAGGTGCGAAAAAGGGAACTTGCAACAGAATGCAGGACCTGAAGCCTTTCGCAATGTAATAGCAGGTCGGTGCACGGCCGCGACCGGAAACATCCGGTGGTAAGCATGACCGGGCAGGAGAGCCTACAATTAAATGTACGAACATACGGACATGCGAAAAAGCGGGATGCAGCCGGGGTGGTTTTGCGTTCGCTGCAGCAGCTGTCCGCTGCTCGATTAAAGGCTTCACGATACACATTCAAATTGCCAACCGGGCCGCGTGTGGGCTGCCGCCGGGTTTGGTGAATGGGCCCCGTCGAGCGCGTGGGTCACTGGGGAGAGTGGGCCTGATTTCATTCATAAAAACGTGGTACACACAACCTTGCCTTGTTGTATGGCCGACAGGGACAGGTGTGTACCAGCCGCGCGTAAAGCAGCATGGTTTGTGGCCTTTCCCGACCCGAAACCGGTTGATAGCGTCATTCGATTCGAACGTGCGCTCGATGGTCAATGATCGTGTGGCGGCACAAGTGGCACGCGTGAGCATTACTGGCGTGGGGCGCTGATTGCCAACCGGCTTTCCTCGAACTGCCTGTGGTTGGGCCGCAGTGAAGGCAAAGCAGATATGAAGGCATCTGGTGCATGATTTGGCGTTGCGTGATCAACGGGCTGGTTGGGCCAGTGGAAAGGAGGAAATGCAGCCGATCGAAACGGAAATTGTTTAAACGTTTTGAAAGCAATTCCGACAATCAAGTATAGACATTCCAAGAAAGTTGAATCAATAAGGCTGAATTTTTGAAATTGTTCCGAAAATATTGTCGCGGCGCTAAGAGCGTAACAGAGAATTTAAATCTTAATTAAAGAAAAAATCTATTAGATTGTAACGATTCAATTGCTTTAACAAAATTTCTTTCAATTCTATTCAATTACTTTAACAAAAATTTTTGAATTTAGAAATTTGTACAAATTTATATCACAATTCTTCCGATTCAAAATAATTAATTGAAAATTAGAAAACCAAAATTGGCATTTCTGTTTGCTCTTGTGTTAACCCATTGTGGTTAATAAAATTTCCAATAAATCAATTAGCTGCCTAAATATATCCCAACTTTACACTCACCACTCCAGTAACAGACATTATAGAATAAATTGGTGTCATTTTTTGTGAAAATTTTAAACTAACTTTAAAAACCTTTTCTCGCGTTTTATGTATTTTAGTGAAGCTTAATTAATTTGAAACAATTTCGAAATTTTGTTCATTAGTTCATTCTTCGATTAAGGCAAGAGAGTGAACTCCTCATAAACAACTAGATACTTTTAAAACATTCTCAACATTCTTTTTGGCGTAAAAACAATCTCCTACATGCTCATGATAATCAGTTTTTTTAATGGTAAGAGTGTGACAGTTAGTTCTCACTTAAAACATTTCAAAAGTATTAAAACTTTGCGAAAATCAAATTATTTGAAGTGCCAACCATCTTGAAACTTGTTTTGAGTTGTTAAGAGTTTTTGAACAAGTTGATCAACATAAATATTATCATTTAGTACTACTTTCAACATCAACCAACGAAGTATTCACACACGAATGCGCACGTAATGTAATTATTCGACCAGTTTAATGCTTGATTTCACAATCACCGCCAATCCGTTGCTCCCCCTCCCCTGATGATCGTAACCATAAGCCTCTTTGAGGTGTAAATTGTTCTCCGAATAAACGATCCGAACACTGCGATGCGTGCCACCGGCATGTGTCATGTGTATCTGTCCCATTAGATAGATATGCTCCTGCACCGCCTAAGACGTTCTCCCGGACTCTGCCGTACCGGTTGCGACTCACCGGACCTATCGCAAAACCACCCAACAGGGTGCTTGCAGCAAGAAGGCACGTACGAGGCACCAACAACCTGTGCTAGGTCGAGAGCGCCGGTAAAACCCAGAGCCGCCGCGCGCATTGCGCATTGAGGAATGCGGCCTTAACCAGGTCCCAGGTAGCGCAAGTAGCGGCCCAGTGTCAATGATATTGCCGTCGTCATCTGCCGGGGACCGATTAGCACGAGGAGCGACCTGTTGAATAAATACATAACGAATGTGCCACCGGGTTCAGCGTTTTTAAGCATTTGCAGACCGATCTCACGTCAATCGAGCACGCGTCACCGTTGGTTTTTTTATTCGCTGCAACCCGTTCGGCAGGAAGTGTGAGGACGTTTGTTTGGTGACGAGAAGCTAACGAGAAGGGGTGACTCTAGCTGGTGCGAGATAGCTACATTGTAAGCGTCGTCAACTCGGACAAATATGCTCCAGGTGCGAGAATAACAGCATGATTCGACCTGAAGACGACACGTCTTAGTATCTCAACCATTAGTAACCTGTATAAGACGTCGTTGGAAGCAAATGCATTATGCTAACTAGCTAACCATTTTAAAACAGACCCAGTAAAAGCTTTCAAAAGACACACACTCATTTAAAATCGATCGGATGTGGTCCCTTTCAGCAGTGGCATGTTTTTCGAGTCCAAGGGAAAATTGTCCCACTGGCCGACTGACGATTTTCCAGCCCACCAAAAACCAACCAGCCGGGTGACACCTTTTCTTCGCTCCACCACGGTCCACTTCTCAGCCGACAAAGCGATCGCGACAAAACACAATCAATTGACGGCTTTTCCGACACGATATTGCGAATCAGCGATCCAGGGCCACTTTCTCCCCATAAGCCCGCAAGTCGGCGGCCTTGACAAGTGGCCAACAGAGTTGGATTTTGGTTGTGCGAAAATCGGTACGCGGTGGCACGGATTTCTAACGCCTGACGACGTCGTCTCTAGCCGAAAGCCGGCCTCTCTTTAGCTTCTGTGTTGTCTTATGCTACTTTTGTTTTAAATTAACTCTCTCTCTTTCTCTATCTTTTCCCATTTTAGATGCAGCGGCTTCTTTACCCTTTTGGTAAAAGCTTACGCAATGTAGACAACGACAACGGTTTGGGCCTTTCACTTACGGTTACGGTTTGACGAGCTGCGGGCGCTCCGATGTGTCCGGAAAATTGTCTCCCAACGGATCGATCGGTTTTGACGAACGCCGATGCGAGAAGGGTAGCGGTAATGAGGGTTTTATGGCCGTTCCCTATGGGAGGGTTGTAAAACTTCTTATCATGCCGCGCCGGTGTTGAAGTCATTCGCACCCCCCCCCCCCTTTCGGAGGTAATAGTGGCTGACCGTTCCGGCGGGCGAAGCTTAATCAGTGACACCTCGGATGTCGATTAAGTAGGTTTACGCTGATGCATCTTTCCCGTTGGTCCCCTTTTTTCTATTTGGTGTCTTTCCCTTTCCGGCGCAGAAGCGAATGAACCTGAGAAGCTACTCGGGTCTATTTTCATGTAGTAAAACAACTATTTTCTAATAGTAAAATCTACTTGATGTAGTGAATGGTATAAGATCTTCCTATCATCGTTCACTAATAAAATTTAAGGATAAGGATACTGAAAATCAAATTTAACTGTTACACATGACACACATTTTCTAAGTTTTAAAGATATTTATAAACTGTATTTATTATATTAATGCTTGAACAAATTAAGTTACAAGTTACACTCTGTTTGCTCTCTTTAGAAAACTCGTATTGTTAAAAAGGTTAAAGAACTGATTAAGAAAACTACCTACTTAGGGTTTGATCTTCTACAGCAGTGAGAAGCATTTTAATAAGAACACAATTTAACTAACAGCAGGAAAACATGAGCCTGAAGCAATTGGTCTCAAAGAAAATGCAATTGGAGAGACAACGACACAAGGTTGTATTAGTTTATGGTAAGGCGTAAGTGAATAAAAGGACTCAGTTTCATGTAGTGGTTAATAAGTTTTGCTTCACAAACCACTAACAAATGATAACGACGTTAAAATCTTTACTTAAAATATTTGTTCCTTAAAGACAGTTAGTGCATAAAATTAAATTTACGAACCGGTTTTGGAAAATTGGATATAGATCTCATATTGTTTCATGTTCATAGAGCTGAAATCGTATTAATAAACCATTATATTAATCTAAACTTATTTATGCTAAATAATAATCTTTATCATCCGAGGTTGTATTTGCTGTAGATGGCTCGATCCCTAATGGGATCGAGACCGGCAAAAATTCACTTTAGACTCATTAGAGTATCCCTCTCCACGGAAATCTTTAGTAAAAGGCGAAAGATTTATTCGACAATTGAAGAGAGATCAGAGTAACCTGTGAACGCTCCGAGTCAACGGCCACATCGTCAACGTGCATGCTGCTCTAGCGATGTATAAAGAAGCATATTTTCTGCCTTCCTTTTTTCAAGAACGGCGAAAGAATAAAATGGCAAAAGAAGGAACAGAAGAACCTCGAAGACAGTATTGCGAGAGAAACTTGGTACCTTCGATACACGTGCGAGCGTGCTCCGTACAAGGGCACAAAGAAGATAGCTGACGACCGGGTACGAATATTGTATTTCTAGCGTTGTTTGTTAATTTGTGTTATACCTACCGTAAACCAGTAGCTAAAATTCAGGGAAAAAGAATAACATACCGAAAAACAGAGGTTATGTTGGTTATAGTGCAAACTCTTCTAAAAAACTGTGTTTCATATATTGTTGATAATTAATAAATGGGATACGAACCGAAGAGTCCTCTCGAATTGGAGTTTACTGTATGATCTTCTAACTGCCTGAGCTATCAAGGATTTCAGAAGAGTAGTTGAATTTGGCTATTAAGTACTAGTGCTTAGTACTTTATGCACAATGCTGCTATCACAACTACTAAATTTATATTTTTCAGACCTAAACTAAATGCAATACAATTTGTTTTCCTCTCAACAATGGAGTCTAATAAGTTCAGCGTTTCTTTACACCATTGAATTTAAAACAAAACATTATCTTCCTTTTTGCCATTGTCCTGCTAATGAAATGTTTAAATATAACCCTAAAAATGGTGCGTAAAACTGAGCATTTACGCTAACAAATGGTATTTCATAACGCTCATTTCAAAGGATAATGCATTTGTACATTTTCGGAATTCTAATCTACCGACTCAGAAAGGGAAGAGTAAACATTATCATAACTAGCAGATATGCAAATCGGCTATTGTTAGCTTCTGCTCACGATAAACACTCCGCCTTTGCACCGTCTTTCTCTCGGCGATGGCGAAATGGAGCAGCTGCACAAGGACATGCCGTGCTAAATATGGAATAGTTTCCCATGCCGAGTTTCTTCTCACTTCCTCACTTTATAGTCTTTAAAAGGGCGCTGTCCTTTCCTTACCCTGTTTCTGTTTAGGTAAGGGTGCAGGCTTACCTTAGCGTGTGCACATTTCTTGCAAGATGGGTGTGTCGCCACACGGTAAGTGGGATGCTGGCATAACGATAGAATGTCCTTTATACATCGCTAGAGCAGCATGCACGTTGGCGATCTGGTCGTTGATTTGGAGCGTTCACAGGTTACTCTGATCTCTCTTCAGTTGTCGAATAAATCTTTCGCCTTTTACTAAAGATTTCCGTGGAGAGGGATACTCTAATGAGTCTAAAGTGAATTTTTGCCGGTCTCGATTCCGCTAGGGATCGAGCCATAAGGATACTATCAAAATTAATCGAACATAGAGTTATCGATAAATTTATCCTAATAAAGTTATTTTACTGATATGGTTTTATAATTACTAAAATTAATTTTATTGAATTGCTGCTCATTAAAAAAGCTTGAATTATTTTAAGTTTGTTCCCTACCTGAAGTTTTATCCAAACCGGTTCGAGAAACGTACCCTTGACCGCCGTCTCGTGGTACGGCCGTAAAACTGTCCGAAAAATCAGTCCAATCGAACAAAGCGGAAAATCTCACGGTTTCCAATCACGATCCGGACGATCGATCGCACCATTCTCACCCAATCAAACGATTCCACTTTATCAACGAGATGGAAGGAAATCAAGGGACAGCCCCCCTCCGGACGGATGAACCGACGGTCGCGGTCAGCGCATCGCCGACGGGACCGGAACTGCCGGCTGGCTGCCTGACTGCCCGCGGAGACGGTCTTCATTAGATCTTTTCCCCCGAAAAACCTTCGCGGCGGCTGACAAATCACGACCGGAGCATGCGTGCGCAAATATTTGGGTCGCATCCCGGACCGTTCCGACCATCCGGTAAGCACCGTGCACCGTGGCCGAACCGTTCAAAAAAGTGTGCACAAAACCAAGAGGAGGGGGAAAGAAAGGGGAAGAACGTCGGGAACCATTCCATGTGGTGGATGGCAGGAAGTGATGACCCACGATGGATGGGAGGTGAGGGGATATTAAGAGGGGGAAAGGAATTTTGCAGCCAGTTGGCCACAGTGTGCAGTGATTCCGTCGCGTTCTCGACGTTCGATGACAATTAATTTTGAAGGAGAACGGTGGTGGGATAAAAAAAACACGCCCGAGAGACGCGGAGAGGAGAAAAAGTCATCATTGATATCTGCTTCCGGTGCGGTGTGGTCAAGTGGGTCAAGAATGTGCGTGTGCGCCTTCGCTCTGTCTGGTTAAACGCTTCGTGCAAATGTTTTGTACGAATGGTTCGCGGAGCATTCTTGTGGCGAGGAGTAACTTTGATAAAAAGTAATTGATAAGGGTCCAATTAAATTAGTACCGTTAGCGATTTCGAATCGATAACAATTTTGAAACAAACTTTCAATGAAATAAATAAGCGTTTTGAGTGTTTTACTTTTAATTAAAAAATATAAACATAATCACAAAGGTTCAACGTATTGCAGTTATTTTATTATTTTCCTGTATGTACTTAATTGTTTTTTTTATTTTTTTGTTTACGTTTGATACTAATACGTGCATAATGTTTTAACTGCTATGGTAACTGTTGCTTGCATAAGTTTTTTTTTCATTTTTGTTTTAAATTTTCTTTTGCACAAATTCTATTCATTAGCTTTTTAATTTTTATTGCTATGTGTGATATATGTATAAAACCATCATTTCATTTATTTTTTTAATTTTACATGGTTTAGTATTTTCTTTAATACTTGTTGGTGTTAGAAACATAGTAACCCGCGATCATAGTATACATTGGGATCTGTATATATAAATAGTGTAATATTGTAAATAAATAGTTAGTCCATCTTTAACCTCCAAACCACACAGCTACTCTCAACAGGTTATGGGCCCAGACCCAGAGTGAAAATTTTCCGAAAAGATCCTAGAAGATTCTAGAAGATTTTGAAGATAT